>VYZT01047008.1:0-70894 GCA_013400735.1 Pomatostomus ruficeps
CATCAGGCACAGCATCACCAGCCTGATGCCCCCAGGACATCTGGGGCAGCCTCACCTCACTTGAGGTGAGGCTGCCCCAGATGCTCTGCTCTGCACTGGGGCAGCCTCACCTCAAGTGCTGGGGGCAGTTTGGGTGCCACAATATAAACAAGACATTAAGCCATGAGAAAGTGTCCAATGGAGGGCCTCGAGGATGGTGAAGGCCTTGAGGGGAAGCCGTGTGAGGAGTGGCTGAGGCCACTTGGTCTCTTCAGCCTGGAGGAGACTTCAGGGGAGGCCTTCCACATACACGGAGCGGCAGGCACTGATCTCTTCTCTGTGGTGACCAGTGACAGGACTCGAGGAAACAGCCTGAAGCTGCGTCAGGGGAGGTTTAGATTAGATGTCAGGAATATGTTCTTCACCCAGAGAGTGGTTGAGCAGGTTGAACAGGTTCCACAGGGAAGTGTCACAGCACCAAGCCTGATAGAGTTCAAAGTATTTGGACAGTGCTCGCAGGCACAGGCAGTGATTCTCTGGGACTTTGCTGAGCAGGGCTGGGAGGTGGACTTGACGATCCTGATGGATCCCTTCCAAGTCCGCATATTCCGTGATTCTGTGGTAAGAGCAGTCAGGTCAGCGGTCCCTGCTGTGGGAAGGGAAAAGGGGTGTGCTGGCGCTGCCGGGGACCCTCAAACGAGGCCAGCTTTGTGAGGCGAACTGCAGCAATGCCAGTCGGGGTTAGCGGGCTGACGAATGGACAGCACGGAAGGCGCTGGAGAACCACCGTTGAGTGGGCGGCCCTTCTCGCTCTCTTAGGCCCTACGTGGGGACACACGGAACTAGGCCCGCCCCAACTCGCGCTATTATCGGGAGCGAAGGGGCGGGCCGGCGCAGGGCGGGGCGGGGCCACCACCCCTTCACCTCCCCCTTTGGGCCTCGTCCGCCGGGCGCGCGCTTGGTCACGCCCTGGGGGCGGGGCGAGGGCGCGGCCCCTCCCTCGGGGTGCATGGCGGAGGCGGAGCGTGGAGCGCGCGCGCGCCCGGCCGTGGTATCGCGGCTGCGCCTCGGTCGTGCTGTGCGCCGCCGTCGCCGTTGCCGCTATGGACAGCGACGAGGAGACGTTGGAGGAGATCGTGGAAGGTGCGTGTCCCACGGCTTGGGGAGTGGGGTCCGCCGGTGCTGGGCGCTACTGCAGGAGCTTTAGGGACGTGAGGCGGTGGCGGCGGCCGGAGCTGGGCACCCGGAGTCGGCCGGCAGCGCATGACATCAGCGGGCTTATGCAACGGACGGGCCGGGGCCGCGCACGTGGCGGAGTTCGGCCGGCGGCGGGGCCAGGGGAAGCCGGGGCCGCGCTGGCACCGGTACCGGGCGGGCGCTTTGGGTGTCGCCCGCCGCCGCGCGCTCCGGCCACAGCGGGAGGCTCCGCATCCCGGACGCGGGGATGGCGGCTGCTCAGCTCTTATTGTTAAAAATAACTAATGACCGTGGTTTTCTGCCGCTGCTGTGCCCCCGTGCGGGCGGTGGCCTGTAGCTCTCACTCCCCGGGCTGTGCCGACGGTGCCCGGTCCTTCCCCCGACGGCTGTGGGACATGGGGATCCCCATCCTTGGGGAGAGCCCAGGAAACCAGCGCTGCAGTCACATACGTGCAGATGGAGAAGGGAAAAGAAAGAGCCTCTCCAAGAAGACACTGTTGCCATATCCATGGGCAGCAGGGCTGGAGCCATCCGTATGGGAAAGGGACGGGTCAGCTTATAGCCAGTATACACTCTGTGTGTGCTAGTTCACCTCTCCTGTTTGGAGAACGAACCCTTGGAGTTCTAAATCCAGAGGCACATGCCCTCTGGAAGTGAATTGCTGATAGAAACCTTAGCAGGCAGGGATGCAGCTCCCCAGCACGCTCTCATCCGGTGAGGTGTCTGGGAGCGGGGAAACAAAGAATGGCATCTCTGCGGGAAAGCACCGGCTCTCCAAAGGTTCCTCGCAGAGGGACCATGGTCCTGCCGGAAATAGCAATCCGGGGTGTTCAGCTGTTAGGACAGGGAGCAAGGAGCTGCCTAAGATGCGGGTAATGTCCATGTTCGCCGTGGATCGCGTGTCTTCTGTGGCAGAAGGATTAGGCCGCAAAGCGAGTTGCTCCAGAGAAGGCGTCTTGCACGGCAGCTTAATCTGACAACAGATGTGAGCTGAGCAGCTGCTGCTCGGAGCAGTATGTATTGTCTAGGTGTGTGGTGTCGGAGCCAAAGAGAAGCTTTGTTGTGTAGAACATGGGTGTGAGGGGAGCGAGTCTCTGCTATGAATGGGGTGTGTCCTTGTGCCCTAACAGATGTGGTTTTCTACTGCCTTTGCTCCTCACCCCTCAAATCTGTGGATTGTAGTTGTCTGGGGCAAGGAGTCATACTTTTCATCCTTGTATCACCGATAAAATATTCTGCTGTATCCTGGATTTGTTTGGCATCTCCATGAGCCAAGGAAACAAATATTTAAAGCATGTTTTATTCAGCAGGGTATATGAATGTGGGTGTTTTTCTGAGCCAGACAGAAGCAGGGTCCTCTTTGGGGGTGAATAGGATTTTGCACATACCCAAAGTTAGAAATATCATAGAAATCAGCACTTTTATTTTTGTAGGGGGGAGGTTGAATTATTGTTGTTATCCCCCAAACATCCATCTGGCATCTTTGTGGCCAGAATCTTTTATTGATGATGCACACTGTATGTCATCTGTTAAGTAATTGTAATACTGACAGTAAAAGGCTTTTATCTTTGATTCGTGTACATCAGTGGTTTTGATAAGTGACCCCATTGTGAACTAACCCCTATTAGGGTAATTCCTTTTCTTGAAAAGTTCATTGTCTGAGCTTAAGAGGAAATCTTGGAAGACCCTTAGTGAAGCAACAAAAGTGAGGTTTTACAATAATTAAAAAATATGTTTAGACGTTTTGGGTTTATTTTTGCAAATGGAAGAGAGTGCTGAGAAAGGAAAGTGAAACACACTGCTCCCCATGAAGTAATGAGGATTTTTTCCATTGACTTAATCTGAAACTGAATTAGAGTCGAAGGCTTCAGCCATACAGAAAAAAGTTGTAATTATGTTATGAAACTTGAAATTGCTTTTTTTACCCTTGTTGTTGACTAAGAGAGACTGTGTGCTTCTTGTTTTGTTGCAGTGGTGGAGGAATAGTTTTATTTTTTTTTAATAAGGGGAAATTTCTAGCACATTAGAATAATTGGATTCTTTATATTGTGACTGAGATTAAGACCTTGTATAGAGGCCATTGGATCAAAGCTGACCATTTAAATTTCCGAGGTAGTCTGTATCCTACTGTGCAAAAGTCCTGACGTGTTCTGTGTACAAGCATGGCAGCTTTTGTGTTGAGCTTTGCATCCCAGCAAAACTAGACAAAGCAGAATAGTCACAGAGAACAAAGTCGCAAGGGTTTTTTTTTTTGTTGCTGTTGCTTTGGGTATTTTTTTAAACTAGTATTGTCTACCAATATTATCAATGTATTTTTTAAATCCAAGTGTTTTATAAAATTTTTGCCCCTGTAGTGAGGGGGAAACTGGTATTATATTGTTTAGGGTTTGTTAATTTATACCAGTGTACCCTTCCTATATTAATAAAACTTTTACTTAAAAAGCCTGTTAATTAAAACTATAAACTTTGACATAGTTTGCATTTTAACATAGTTTTGTTGACGTGGTCTAAAAGAGGTGTCCACATTGGAAATGCTATTGACCTTTTAGTTAAATGGGTCATTAATTTGTTGGTTATTAATCTTTAACCATTAATAATAATTGGTTAAATTTAGCTAAAACTTGTCCTTTCTACAAAAAAGGATGTCATGACAGAATGGGAGGGGGAAAAAGCATTTCTTCTCTTTGGAAAGAGCAGCTTCTCTCTAAAGGGTTCCTCTTCAAAGTAATTAAAAGCCTTTAGTGATAGAGCTTTTTTCCTTCCACCTTTTACTCTCTCTTTTTACTCTATGATTTCTCTCACTTTGTGCAGTGCCTGATGGGTTTTACTAATTTCTTAAACTTTTAACTTTTTTCAATCTAGTTTGGACTAGGGACTTGAAGTGAGAGCACAGTAATGTGCAGGAGAGAAACTTTATGGAGCATGCAGGGGAAGAGTGAGGGAGGGAATCCTGGCTCTTGGATGAGTTCAGATTTTTTGCTGCTATTTTCTCCTGTACACCTTTCTGAGGTGCACTTCCATATTCAGTGTAGTCTGCACAGCTTGTTCCCTCTCTGGGCACAGGACTGAAGATCTGGTAGTACTGAAGTGCCTCATGCAGCCTGGATCAGCCTGGGCTATAAATCAGTCCCCCTCACGATGAAGTTTGTTTCTACCTTTCCATATGTGTGATGAATCTTGTCAGTTTAGGGCAAATTTGGTCAATGAAGAGCTTGACCCAAAGCCTATAGAAGTGGATGCATATACTGTCTCTCATTTCTAATAGGCTGTGTATGCATCACCAGGAGACTGGGGGAATGAGAGGTAATGTTTTAGTTAGAAGCGTGGAAGAACGTAAATATAGGCTAGCTGTTACACATTTGACAATTTTCATATAAAATTTATACCTGGTAAAATGTCACTGTGGGAGCTGTTGCACCTGCCCAGCTGTGTCCCTGGGCTGAGAACACTCCTGCTGAGCTCTGCAGCCAGAGCTCACACAGCTAAACCAGGCAATAACCATCATTTAAAACACTTTTCTGTCATATTCCTTTGGCTTTGAAGAGGCAGTTAGAGATGCAATAGGAGCCTTATTATGCTTTAAGTTAGTAGAGTTGGCCAGTTATATTCAGTAAAACACAAACCATGCAGGTGAGGATCCAAGTGTGTTGTGTCTGCTTTCCCTCTGTGCAACAGCTGGGGGAAACTGATGGGATGGGAACTGGGTATAAAGTGAACACATCAGAAAGGCTCTGGAGAACAGCATTTAAAATATTAAATACCAAGTTGACTGATATATTGCAAGGGCACAGCATTATGGATATTACTTTTATTTCTTTAAATTTCTGTGGATATAGCTGCAGGGGCACACCCACATTATCATGAGGCATGTGTTTATCAAAATAAAAAAATCAAACCTCTTCTTACCCTGTTCTCACCAATAAATACATGTTTTAGGTAAAGAATTCTTATACTTTTGAAGATGTATATTAATACAACTTAGAATAACATAAACCTTGTTTCTTTTAGAAGTGAGTTTTACTTACTATTCTCTTCTCTCTCCTGTCTCTCATTCCTTTTCTTTTATCCTTATCTTCTGTTTTTATGTTAAGCTGTGTTACACAAGTACAAACTTCAGTTGTACAGAATCTCTGATCACTGTTCCTAACAGCAATGATCTGAATTACTGTTTTGTGCTAGGGAGCTACTGCATTTCAAGCAGCTACATAACGAGGGAAGGTTTGAAATGTGTATAATAATTAATGTGTTCTGTTGCTCTTTGTTCGGATTTTATTTCAGGGCATCTAGATGACGATGGGCTGCCACATGGATTCTGTACAGTAACCTATTCATCGACAGACAGATTTGAAGGAAACTTCGTGCATGGAGAAAAGAATGGCCGTGGCAAATTCTTCTTTTTTGATGGAAGGTACACTCTGGCTCTTTGATTTTTCTTCTTATTCTTCCTTCTGCTTGTAGCAATGCAAAACTAATCTACATTGATTGTATGCTGCTGAGTTTCTGGATAAGATTTCTCATTACAAACTGCAGCTGAAAAGTTTACTGCTGCTGTAGCCATTCCTGTGGCAGCTTTGTGTGGAATGGGGTGCCTGTAGTTGTTTCTTGGAGGGAGAATGCAGTGGTGTGAGCTCTTCTAGCACTGTAAAGTTACAAACTGATTAGGAATCCTAAGAAATGGAAGGTGGTCAAAACTAGTGAGAATCATGCTGACAATGACTTGGACATCAGAGTTCTTAACTGCAGGTGGAGTTGCCTTATAAAGCTACACAGAAAGTGCAACTGGACCAGGAGCTCCCTGTGCCAGCCCTCACACACAGACCTTGACAGAGAGGCTTGCCCTCTGCTTTGTCAAAGTGTTTATTGGTTAAAGGACTGAGTTAAATACATGTTTGTTAGCAACTCTAGTTAATCCTCTGCAAGTTGCTTGTGGCCTGATTTGCTTTCAGAAAAGCCCCTGTAATTTCCCGTCTTTTCACTGGGAATTGTGTCAGTGAAATCTGGCTAGTCTGTGCCTAGGCGTGTGTTTTCTTCTTCAGTTCTCATTATGAACACCTTGTAAGTCTACCCCCCCCTCCCCTCCACTGTCTGCAGTTGCTCAGAACTTCCTCTGAGGGAGCAGCAGATGTATAAAATGACACGATTCTTCATGGTTTTGCAGCTGTTGGTTGACACTATGAATAGCAACTGTTAAACTGACAGTCGTGCTGGGTCTACTCTCTTCCAGCTCAGCAAAGTTCTGAGCAGGAGCAGAGATATTGTGCTGTCTCAGTGAGTCAGCTCCTTCTCTGTATTTGCCTTTGCACTTGCGTCCTACTGGGGATTGTGGGTTTTTTTCACAAGAAAGATAATATATTTATTCAGTTATGCAGAAAGTGATCAGGCCTCCAAGCTTGGATGAAGAAAAATCCCCACTGTTGTTGGTAATGGCCTTATTAAATCTTATCTGAGTAACCAAAAATCAGTACTGCCAGCAGCTGACTTCTCTAAAATAGTTTTGGGATTTTTGAATTTGTCAGACACCATCTCTATGGACACATGTACATAATGCTTCTGTGCTGGTGGATGATCTCAGCAGAGTAGTTGCTGATTGTACAGTCAAAGGAACTGACCCGTTACTTTGTTTGTAGGGCTGCTCCTCCACATAATCCAGGGTACAGGCGTCATTTAATGGGAAAAATCAGATTGCTGCTGAGCCGTTTCTGTACTGCTTAAGTGTTGCCAACTCCTCTCTTTTTTTTCTCTCTTTCAATTTTCATAACCCTTAAAGATCTGGAACAGTTGGCCACTGATGACTTCAGTGCAGAACTAACGGAATGAAAATATGCAAAAATAGTCTGCAATGTGTTCTTGGAAAATGGGATATTTTCATTAACTATTATATATTTTAATTTACCTAAAGCAGCCTTAACTGAGCAGTGACTGATTACTGAAGATATCATTTATCTAGCTATGCCCAGCTAGCAAGACTAAGTTGCTTTCTGAAATGGATGGTTCAGGAATCATGACGTGTCATAAGAATGACCTGGCATAAAACAGGACATGCTGTTTCCATTAACTGTGCTGTGGGCAAGGCTGAGTGCTCATGAAGATGAGCAATAAATATCCAAAATGTCTCAAAACAGCTCTCCTTTTGCTGAATCCTGTGCAGTAAGCTAGCTGGTTTCAGCACTCCTGCTCTGTTTCCTTTGCAGGCTGCTGGGTAAAGGCTGACAGCTGTACTGCTGTAGCTCTGTTGTTGGGGACCAGCTGAGTCCTGTCAAATACAGAACTGGCTGCAGTGTAAGCATTCTTATTTCTGGAGTGTTGGGGAATAGGACTGGCTGCCTGGCTGCCTTGTTCGGTCAGTGCAAACTTTTACTGGAATAGCTGCCCCCTTCCTTTTGATTATTTAAGGGAATGGAAACCTAGAACGAAATAGCAGTTGTTTTTTTCCTCCCCTTCAAAAAAAATGCAACAAACCACAGCATATTCTTTAAGAAGGAGAAAGTTTCACCTCTGGCATACTCCCTGTTTTGGATTGTGGACTTGAACTTTCCTTGGTTCCAGTGCTTCTGGACTGTACTTTGCAGAACACTTTGCACAATGAAGGCAAGCATGAGAGCTGTGCTTGTCATGGAGCTGCAGCTGCCCTTCCTCCTTAATTGGAAACTCCTATAAAGTGACATCTCCCAGAACACAGTAGAAAAGTATTATTTTTAGGGAAAATGTTTTCAGTGCTCCCATATAAAGGGAGTGAGAGATGAATGGATAGTCTCTCTCTCTCTTCCCTGGAACGATACTGGAATATTTCCCCCCCCGCACTCATATCACTGGTTTAATTTCTAGGTAAGGCGTATCTTCAATCCCTTCTAGGCATAGTAGATAATAGGAAGACAGTACATCTGGTAAATCATGACTTTGGTAGAATTTATGTTGTCAGAAGTATGATTACCTGAGAAGCAAACCAGAGAAATACAGGCTAGCTCAATGTTTGTGTTAAGAAGGTTTTGCTTACGGAAGACACAGAAGCTATTTATTCCTCTTTGTGCTGATCAAGTCTTAGTTGCAATTATTGTGTCTGGCTGCAGACACCATACTTAGAGAGCTTAGAAAAGGAGAAGGGGCGAGCAGGGTAGAAATAACTCAGAAACTGTGAACAGCATGAAAGTTTCAGAGAACCTGACTTTCTAGGCAAGCTTGAAGGACATAGACTTTTTTCTTAAGGTATTGTCCTTTTGATTTCATTAAATTAGATGGATCTTTTGGACACTGTTTGGATCTTAATACAAAGAGAGAAAACATAGAATTTTGAGTTACTGTAAAAGAAAATACATTCTTTCCGGTGCTGAAACACTGTTGTAATTTAGCAATGTTTTAACTTTAACTAGTGCAATTAAAGGTAACAAGACAGGATTTTTGGTGGTTTTCATTACATAAACTGGGGATGGTTGCTTCTTTTCAAGAGTAATCCTACATGTGAATGCTGTGTGTGTTGTCACTACAATGGAATTCAAATCTAGTGATCTGTGATAAATTAGAGGGGAAAGTGTCATGATTTATATTTAAGTAAGGGCTCTGGTTTCTAGTGGTTCCCTCATCCTTCCCTGTGCTGTAGTGGCATAGCTATCTGTGCAGCTCTGTAGCAACCTGGACTAAGAAATCCATTTGACTGAAAAGTAAAATAGTTTTCCCGCCCCTTCTTGTTTTACATCTAGTGTGCACTGAGGCTTTTACTGTAATGTATTTTCCCATGGAAACCTCAGCCAGCTTGCCAAAGTTACGTAAAAACAGAGCATGAAGCTTTAGAAATGAAAAAGTAAATTCTGAAAAAAGATTCCTTCCACAACTCTTGCAAATCTATATTGTAAAACATGTAGAGTTGTGCTCACAGACACTGTTCAGGCTTATACCTTAGATGTCTGCATCTGAAAAAGAATTATGCAGTGAAAATATATGTATGCTGACAGCTGGCTGTTAGCTCAGTATGCTGAGGTAAAAGCTAAACAGGTTTTGTTCCCTTATGCTAATTCTAACATGAGAAAGAAGTATCTGAATAGACCCTCTTTTATGGTGATTGTAAAGAGTTTGGAAGACAAAACCAAAGTGAAATGTTTCTTTCTTTAAATCCAAGTGCAGCACTAGTTCTGTTTGACCGGCTGTCCTCCATTTTAAAAGAAATACATGAAAAATTACTTCTTTTAGCAGGGCCTGTACAAATTGCTGCTAAGTGTATTGCTGGGGAGCTGACACTGAACTGTGCCAGGTTGCAGTTCATGCCCTGTCATGGTTCATCTGTACAGCAGCTCAATTTCATCTGGCCAGAGACATGTCAAGTAAAGGTCCACATGTAGCAGGTAGAAAATCCTAATGTGAGAGTAGCCTGCTTGAGGAAGAACTTATTCTTTGACCAGGAGTATCCTTTTGCTGGTTATTCCAGCCTACAGAAAATGCCAACCATGTGACTGAGATGAGTGATGCTGTGTCTATGCAGTACATGCTGATGAAAGGGTGCTGCACGTTGTTTTCTGCCTTTGGAGCACTGTAGAAACAAGTTCCTCATTTTCACCTTGGCTTTCCAGTGTGTTGAGATGTTGTGTTCACCCCTGAGAGGTGAACAGTCTTCCACTGCTGTTTTCTTTCTCTCTTCACCAGCACACTGGAGGGGTACTACGTTGATGATGCCCTACAAGGCCAGGGAATCTACACCTATGAGGATGGAGTGGTCCTTCATGGCACCTACGTGGATGGAGAGCTGAATGGCCCAGCCCAGGAGTACGACAGTGACGGGCGGCTAATATTCAAAGGGCAGTATAAAGACAACATCCGACATGGAGTCTGTTGGATTTATTACCCGGTAAACCTGATCACCTGCTCTCCTTACTGTAGAATTCTATACCTTTCTTTTCTTCCCAGCTGAAACAAATACCCACTATGACCCAGCTATCCAAAAATCAGCACACAAATATCTGCGCATTCTGATTTTGGATAATCCAGCACAAAGTTAAAAGTTTTTAGTGTTGAATGTTTGCCCAGTAAATGAGATTCAGCAAGGCTGTAAGATGCTCTCCAGGCAACCCAGCCCTTTGGAAGTGCATTCATATATAATTTGTATGTAATGTAAAAATAGGATGTCTAATAATTTATATCTCTTTGGGAAGGCTGGACTAATGATTTTGTCACTTTGTAGTGCTGGCTGCAGGTGAGGAGCATGGAAGCTATGCAAGTTATTGTAACCTGCTGCTCTTATTAAAGTAGGAGGAGAGACTGTCTCCCTTTCTATAGGGTATGTTGTGAAATCCAGTTTTGCCCAGCACATCAGATGTAACTGGTGTGAGAGCTGCGCCTCTGAGTGGAGTTGTAGACAAGTGATTTGCTACTTAAGCAAGCCAGATACTTTATCTTTTTAAATTTTGATGTTCTTTTACAATCTTGCTAGTTAAGGCAATGACTATTGTACTAGTTTTTAGGGAGTTTTTTATGTAAATTTTTTAAAAATATAATTCCTATTCAGCCTTACACAGCAGAGTTCAACCTTTCAGTCTTACCTTGTGCCAAGAAGGGGGTAACATCTGCATGTAATTAAGCTGCTGGTCAAAATCCAGTCTAATTCTATGCTACATATGGCACAAACTTTAGTTGCAGATTGATTTCTAAATGCTTCCCACCACTGCCTGTTCATTTTATTTACTGGCTTTCACTGTTGCCATTAAACATGTTAGGATAAACAAATGCTTTGTCTATGCTGCCAAAAGTTTTCAGTCCTAGTGTATAAATAAAATACACGCAGCTGACCCTTCATTTATCTCAGGCTTCATATTCCAACTGACAAAGTGTTGCTATACCTTTTGGAAATGTGGATAATTAGAGGTTGTTTACCATCTTGCCAGACTAAATGTCTTGGTTTGAAAGACAGGTGACTGCCAAGGAAGGTGGTAACCTCCCTTGGAATTGAGACTATGACCCCCTTCTCTCTGAATTATTACAACTTTGAAATTACGGGGCTTTCAGGCAAAGATATGGGAAAAGGCATAACAGTTCTTTACTAGTATGTGTATGTTTAAGAAGGCAAACAAACAACAACAGCAGCAGCCTTCTCTGGGCTGCGGGCACTTTCCCCTCGGTGCAGTTCCGGTCACAGCCGCAGGGGCGCTGGTGGCTCCCGGTCGGGCAGGGCGGGTGCGATGATTCCCCCGCACCTGCAGGGGGCGCTGTGGCGAGAGCTCAGCCGCCTCTCCCTCCCGCGGTAATGGCGGGTGTGCTGGATGGTGAAAATGGCAGCAGCAGGAACCCTGGAGCAGCAGCTGGACCTGTCTCCCAAATGTTGCTGGGAGAGGCTCCCCTAGAGGGAGAAAGGGCCCAGGGTCCCGGGGTTTCCCCTGAGGCACCTGAGCAGATGGTGAAAAGAGTCCCCACCCATAGTGAGGTAGGGTGTTAATAAGGCTTCAGTGCAACAGCCGCTCCCACAAGCAGAGCTTCACTCACGGTAGGAGAAGTCGGCAGGAGACAGAGTCTCACAGCGGTAGAGAACTCTACCCACAGTGACTGCAGCTTGCTTCCCCTCTGAATGCTGAGAGAGCAAGAGGGCTAGGAGCCCCCTTTTCCCCAGCCCAAATCTCGCAGTAACTCTGCCCCTCCAAGAGAAAACCCCAGCTAAGAGAGGAGCCAGCCCATGGCAACTTCTTTTGTCTCTTAAGTATCGGCCGTTATGGTTTCTTAGCGACAGATGGGACAAAATTCCATGAGAGAAACTAAAGGAAAAATCCTAAACCCCAACACTAAAGAATGTAAGGTGTTCCAAAAAATCTCCTTTTGCCATGGAACCAGTTGTTTCCTCATGGCTCTGTGCAGGATGCTATGTGCACAATTTTTTCCCCAGACTTAAGGTTCACTGTTTGCAATCAGAGCATGCTTGAAACCCTTTCATCCTTGGAGCTGAACAAAATGGTGTCACTTTGAAATAGAGCCTGTGCACAGTGGTCTTGATATAAATCAGTCTGTTTCCACATCACACCTGCTGGTCTTGCTCCAGGATGTTATTTGGAGATGCTTCCTTGTCTCTTTTGACATAAATACCTGAAGTGGTTAGACCTGTGCTGATATATGCATCTCATTTTGCAGTTCTGGAAAGAGACCGAACCTGAGCTGCAGGCAAATCACAGTTGGCAAAGCCCAGGGCTGAAATGTGTAAACCTTGGAGAGGAAAAGTGTCGCTGTTGATGCTTTCCACAAACAGTTGTTCTCACTGGGCACCACCTGACATTGGGGGGCATTCTGGGACAGAGAAACTCTCCAGGAATCATTTTTCTTTAATAAGCTGAAGTCTTTAGAGGTACCATGAATTAGCAAGGCAGCCTTAATTTTTTTTTCCTCCAGCACAGTATCATAGTAATAAAACTTGGACATATTTGTGGCTTTGGTCCTTGTTTTGCACACTGTACACATAGAAATTTCACCAAGTGAAATTGAATATTTATGTCACATGGAAGGAAAGACCTTGGGTTTTGCCTATTCCAAACAACATAGAAAATCAGTTTTATCCTAACTGGAATGACTTCATCCAGCTTCTTCATGTGTCTGTTTCTCCCTCGTTTTCATAATTTCACATCTGAACTTAGTGTTGCATTTTTAAAAAGTTGTGGAAAACCCTTTTCATTTACTGAGCATGTTGCCTAGAAAATAGATCTTCCCAACATTAGAGTGAATATAAAAGCAGACCTTTACATAAAAGCTTTCAGGTACTTAATATGGCAAAAACTGCACATGGTACAGTAATTCCACCATTTTTCTAAGGTTTGTTGATGAGTATACCTATCATCTATTGTCCATTTAAAAGGTTAGTTGGTTAGGTAATTATTCCTGAGATTCTGCCCAGAAGCAGAGGCTTCTTTTGCCCCACTTTTGTTATGTCTGGTCCAGCTTCTGGTTGGAAAACAGAATGTCCTTGTAGTTGGTACTTTTCTTGGAATAAGACTAAAGAATATTTTACTAATGTTTACAAAGTTAGCTTATTGTTCCTAAATACAGGGAAAAGGATAGGAGAAGTACTAGAAGCTACAGCCATGCATTTGCCATCTACAAAACTACAAATATATGAAAAATATAAAAAGATAAAAATGTTAGGCATCAGAGATAGTAAATGCTTTGCCTTTTCTTTCTTGCCTGTGTTCTCAGGATGGAGGCAGCCTTGTGGGAGAAGTGAATGAAGAAGGAGAGATGACTGGAGAGAAGATAGCCTATGTGTATCCTGATGGAAAGACTGCATATTCTGGAAGGTTCATAGATGGAGAAATGATAGAAGCAAAATTGGCAACTCTGACAGCTGTTGAGGACGGGAAACCTCAGTTTGAAGTAGTACCAGGCAGTAAGTTCAGCTAACACAAACTTGTATTCCTGCTACCAGCCCTTTGCTGCAGACACCTTGGTTTCTGTGATATTCCCCACTGAAGACTGGCTGTGATGACATAGGCTGTTAGTGAGGGGCCTTTCCTCCAAGTCGCAAAGTTGGGCAGAGAGGAAGGCGATCTTTGCCCTGGGAATAGATGCAAGGTGCCCTCTGCATGGTCCTGCCCAACTGCATTTCAAAGCCCTTCTCTCACTTCTGTGTTCATGGGCACAGTCCTGCTTGTTACACACCCCACTGCCCTCTGTGTCAACTGGAAAACCTGCTCCATTCACCCTGTTAATGGTGGCACAGCTACAGGCGTTCTGTTAGTGAAATAACTGCAAAAGGAGACAGAGGCCCTGACTGGTTGTAGATCTGTCAGCTGGGTTTGTGCAAGTCAATGTTTGCACTGTGGATGTTCTGGCACCTGCGTTGCTGGACTGAGATTGGAGTTAATGAACCAGATTCAGTTGTGTAACAGTCTGATTCACCAGCACCCCTCAGTGTGTCTGGTCCTGCTGACAGAAAGTGGCTGTGAAGTGCATAGGGGCAGGGTGGTACCTTCTCCAGTGGCTTGAACCTATAGTTCTGGAGTGGATTTGTTGCTCTGAGGTGTATGTAATGTTTTGGAGGAGTGTGGGTTAAGCTGCAGTAACAAGCAGTCTATGCTTATATATTTATTGCTCTGCCGGCAAAAAAATTGTCTCAGTTGATATGAAATAGGCACATGAAGCTCAGTGAAAAAGTATTGACAAGCAAATGCGTGTGAGTTTATTTTTAAATTGGTCAGTTATGATAGCAAGGTAAAATTTAGCTTAAAACTTATTTTCTAAGAGGGTACAGTTATGCTTTCTAAATTACAATGAAGTTACACTCTGGAGGAAGCTGCCTTCAGCCAGAACAGATCCTGGACACAAGGAACAAAGGCTTTTTATCAAACTTTGTAGTATTCTGGTTTGGGTTGTTTTTTCCCATCTTATTTCCATCTGTCTTGGTTTTGGAGACAAATTTTATGAGAAAATGCCCTGAAATGAGCATTTCCTCTACAAGAAAGGGCTTCAATAATTCTCATTTTTCTGCCAATGACAGAAATAGATACCAGTGTGTGGAAGTGAAAGGAAAAACCAAACTGTTTATAAAGGTGCCCTCAAGGCACAGAAAAGGATTGAATAAATGCTAGATATTGAGATTTTCAAACCTTAACCCCCACCACCCATCAGACCGTGTGGCCAAGAGGCAAAGTTGGTGGCTGCCCTTCTTTTGTCTCAGGGATGGGGAGGAAAGAGTTCACACTGCAGCTGGGAACCTGTTGGATTTCTGGTATGGGTCTCCTCCTCACAGCAGGTGAAGCTGATGGAGTTTAATGTCCCTTCTTTTGCTGGCTCGCTCTCTGCCAGGATTTGGACTAGCCAGGGCCACCCCCCTTGCAGGGTCCCAGACCAGGAAAAAAAGAAAAAAACAAAACCAAAAACAAAACCACAAGATGAAACCATTCAAGGAAAAAAAGCCAAAAAGATTAAAAAGCCAACCAACCAACCAACCAAAAAAAACCAAAACCCAAAATGAAAAAAAAAAAAAAAACCCCAAACCAATGAAAAGTCACCGAGAGGGTTCCAGGTATAGCCTCCAGCCTTTAGGCTAGGGGAGGGGGAAAAAGGAAAGCTTCTTGCTTCAAGCCAGCAAAAAACTAATCTGAGAAAGGAACAATGTAATGTCCCAGCTCACACTGCAGCTCCAGAGCACACTGGCCAAAGAGAGTTTGAACAGAGCCTGCCCCAGGGTTCCCAGGCTTCGGCCCTGCCCCCAGTGGTTCCTCTTAAAGCTACAGCAGCCACTTCTGGGCATAAACCAGGTGATTAGGGAATAAAGTATCATCATAAAATGACCCCCAAGACACTACCTTCTTCTTAATCTATCTCCAAGATAGTCCTCTTGTATCTGGGAGAGGGATGTAAGAATATAATTAGAGCTGTACCACTGAGTTGCTTATTAATGGCAGGAAATAAATGACTGTAGCAAGGGTGCTTTCTGATCACTGAATATTATGTTCTGGCTAAAGTCTCTTCAGGATTTGGACTAGAAAATATTTCATATTTGAAGTAATCAATTTTTGGAGGGGTTGAGGCGTTTTTTTGTTTGTTTTTTTTAAATGGGCTACTGAATATATCCTTTTAAATTTTGCTTTACTTTTAAATTATATTTAGAGATACTGGGAGGATCAGTTTTGAAAGACTATCCAGTCCTCCTCTACAAGTTGGTAATTTGAAGAACATATGTATCACCTTTTTGTGTTAGTACTGTTACTCTAGAATGTTGAGGAGAAAAATAATCAAGAAGTAGTATCTCACTTCAGGCTTTTTACAGGTGCAGTTCTGTTTAATACCTTTTTTTGGAAGTGTAGCATTTATTTTTTGCAACCATTAAAATTTAATTTTTGAATGTCTTGATTACATTAAGGATTACATGCTCTCAGTATTGCCAATTAGTTTATTTCCTTCATTGATTTCGGATTTTTTTAGGCCCAGTATACAGTTTTGACAAATCTACTTCATCATGCATTTCTACAAATGCTCTTCTTCCTGATCCTTATGAATCAGAGAGGTAGGCTTTTTTTTCTTCTCCCCATACTTCTTTACTGTTACATATTTAGGGCCTAATTTTGCAAACCTTTCCTCATCTAAAACTTAAAAATAAGAGATGTGTAAGGGTTTGTAAAACTGAAGCCCTGCTCTGTGTTTACCTCAACTGTAGGGCCTTTCTGATACTCTGAAATATCTAAATAAGTGATTAGTAAAATGCTTGCTTTAATTTGCATTGAGTACTTGAAGATGTGGTGCTTTACCTTGAGAACTCTTGCTCCTCTGTGGATGTACATACCAGCAACCCCTAGCTTGGTGGGGACTTATGGCATTTTGGTATGTTATTGAAGATGCTCCTGAATTGAAACCATCATTGTGATGTAATGGTAGATTGGCACTTCAAAAAAAATAAAAATTTTCCAAGTCAGCCCAAACTTCCCACCAAATCTCAGTTTCAACAAAATAGAAAGGATGTACAGAAGAGAGAAAGGGAATAAGTTTCATATACAGGTTTTTAATAATAACAATAATATGGTTTTGTTGTTATTGTTATTAGCTTTATTATTAGCTTTATTGTTATATTGAAGTATTAGGCTTTATCCCTGTAGTGTTGTACTTTTTAAAAATTAAAACTGTAGCCACTCACTAATTCCATGCCCTGTTCTTCTTCTAGGGTGTATGTGGATGTCTCCCTGATTTCCAGTGCTGGAGAAGGATTGTTTTCAAAAACAGCAGCAGAAGCCAGTACAGTGATGTCCTTCTACAATGGAGTGCGAATTACACACCAGGAGGTAAAGAAGAGAAAAAAGTCAGTCTGAATTTTCACTGCTCCTTCTGAAATTTTCTTTTCATAGTAGGATCATACACCCACCACCTTCTCACCCTTGATTTAATATGATGGAGTTTAATTGAAAGAAAGTGCATGTTCATCTATGTATAGATTTTAAAAAGTGTGGCTTGTTTTTTTTTTTAATTGCTTACACCCATGAAAAGCTTTATTTGCATACATTTTGAATGCTGGCTTTCAAACTGCTGATGAAGTTGACCCCTTCACACAGACACTGGATTTTTGCCTTGCAAACTAGGTAGACAGCAGAGACTGGGCCCTCAATGGAAATACAATATCCCTGGATGATGAAACAGTCATAGACGTGCCAGAGCCCTACAACCACGCTGCCAAGTACTGTGCCTCACTGGGGCATAAGGCCAACCATTCCTTCACTCCTAACTGCACCTATGACCCGTAAGTACAGCCCTGTGTTTTGGGATAGAAGCTGCAGCCCAGCTGTCCGTGCTCACAGGGGATTCCTGGGCGGCTGGATGAGGAGCAGTGGTGGACTGAGAGTAAAGAGTTGAGGCACTGAAGGAGTTTCTGCTCACCTAGGCTGAGTTGGAAATGGGCTGGCGTTATGGGTGCTTGATGTCTATTGGGATTTACACCATGGAGTATCTTGAGGTTTGCAACTTGTTAATTTTGTCATGAACTTTATGAGTTGCTTCTTGTTTCTAAAATGCATAATCATAGCTCTCTAAATCCTAGCTTGACTGGAACTGCACTGAATTTGCTGAAATACCAGTGCTTTGATAAATCAATATTTTTGCTCTTATTCTTAAATCATTATGAAGTTTGCTCAAGTCTGCTAATTTGATATCAGATTATTGCAATATTGCTCTGAAGTGAGTGAATTCTGAAACTGTAAAAAGGGCAGGCAGAGTATGTGAATTGACAGCCGAGCCTAGCAAATGTGTTTCATTCCTAGGTTTGTTCATCCTCGTTTTGGGCCCATCAAGTGTATCCGTACCATCAGGGCTGTGGAGAAGGATGAGGAATTAACAGTGGCTTATGGGTACGATCACAACCCTGTGGGGCAGAATGGGCCAGAAGCACCAGAGTGGTACCAGCTGGAATTGAAAGCTTTCCAGGCTGCCCAACAAAAGTGACATGGGAGCGCCTTCTCCATTCAGCAAACTGAAACAGAAACTTGGATCTATGCACTACCTTTATACTGAAAACTGGACAACCAGGGATTGTTCATGCTGTTGCATCATAACTTTGCATTCTGTGTTAAGAGATAAGTTTCTTGCATACTAACTAGGTTTGACTGTGTCACTCATAGCAGATTTAAAAATTAGCTAGCGTTGCACCAGTCTTATCTGAAGAAATTATTTAATATTCTATACAAGATGTGGTATTCTTTGGTAGCTTCTGCTTTTGCACCATATGCAAAGATGCCAAAAAACTAGAAAGAAACTAAGGTGAGTATATCGTTCACTTTTAGTCGGCAGACTTAGTGTTGTTCTCTATCTGCCTAGGCATTATTGTGCAACTGCATTTTGCATATATGCCACTTGTGATGATAACAGTAATATTTTGATATTCTCTAATAGTAGCATAATTTTGCCTTTTTAAACCTTTGATCTGAATCTTGCAATAGAGCAGTTTATTTATTAGCATATAGGAGGCTGGGTTTTAACTCTCCTTTCCTCTTGTCTGAACATTGTTCTTTCTACAAATTCTCTTTTGCAGGAGAAAATCCTTTCTAACTAGTGGAAAGGCTTGTGTGTGTATGTGAGAGTGCTGTGTGTTGGTCTCTGTGGCTCTCTAAATAGTATAGCAACGTGTCCAAACCTAATATTTATCTAGCCTTTATGGCTGTCTTATTTTATTTAATTTATTATTATGACATGCAAATGAAGCTTTTCTTTGCATGAAGATTTTCTGAAAAGGAGAAAACAGATTTGCTGTTGAAGGACTTTCAGAGCTACATGTTCTGGAAGGCAAGCACATTACTTGCATCAGTATCCATGAGTTGGTTTGTGTATTTCACCTGTTAAAGTGGCCAATTCTCAAGGCAAGAGGTGCTTGGATCTCCCATGGATTCTCTGAGAGGAATTGCATGTATTTGGGGGCAAACTGTAGTGCTTGGTGAAGGAGAGCTGTATCTTTTCTATGTGTTCGCTTGACAAAACAACATAGCCTTACAGCCATCTTCTAGTAGTTCTGGATTAAGACACAGTGAATTAATATAGTATGAAGTATCAAAATAAGTTGGTTTTTTTTTTAAAGAAAAGATACTAAAAGATTGTTTTTGAAAGACAAACAATGAATGTAAAAACATCACTCAATGCTCATTTTTAGAAACAACAGTCAATCCATAGCTTTGTTGCAGCCAACAGTGGGGGTTTGTGAATATTCATCTGCAGGGCTACGTTCTGGGGGTTTTCAGGGGTAGGAAACTTGTGCAGTCTTTCAGATACTGTACTGGTCTTGCCTAATGCTGTACAAGAGAGAAATAATGTATTGTCTTGGTCTGAATACTGGAGCCTTTTTGGGACTCTGATGCTGTCTTTTGGGTTTAGCAGCTTAGGAAAAACTCAAATGCATTTGCTTTTTTAAAATGTTTGTAGTTTTTAAAAGTTTGTATATATATAACATAAATTATTTGGGAATCAAATGTACCTTTCCATTGCAACACATTTTGGTTGCTTGCTTGAACTGTTGGAGGTGTCTCCTGTGTGGGGAGCTGGGCAGGGAGAATGTGTTGGGTACCTGCAGGTGGAAGGATGAGGTTGCTGTTATGTGCAGTCTGAGAATCCTTGCTTTGGTACCTGAGCAATGTTAGGAATTACCCGTCAGAACCTGGGGTTCTAACCTGGGCCTCTGTAGTCTCTGTGGCTGCTCACAAGCATTTTCCATCACCTTACCATTTCAGCTGACACAGAAGCTACTCTGTGCATGTGCTGACGTGGGGGTCAGGCAGGTTCAGGGTATTGTGACACTCTTTCAGCAGTGATCTGCACATGAGCTGTGACACCTCCCATCTCTTCGTGCTGGACACTCACGTCACAGCTCCGCATCTCATCCAAGGCAGAGGTGACAGCTCAGGGACTCACCTGAGTGTGCAGAGATACAACTAACCTCATGGGTGAGGGAGAGTTGGCAAAGGTCAGTCAGCTGCTCAGCTTCAGTAAATGATTCTTAAAAAGAAATATGCATGACTTGATCTTTCCTTACCTGCCCATGGGTTGTTACTTTAGGTAATCACCCATTTGCAGGAAAGCCTCTGCTAGGGAGCTCTCCTGTATATCTTGGGGATTATTCTGTCAGGATCATGAAGTTTGCAAAGCTGAGGCTAGAGTTTAAGTGCAGGGAAAAGCAGAGGGAAGATGTGACTGAACCCTGCTGGGAATGGATGGTAACTCCTTCCACAGTCTTGATAGCCTGCCTTGGACTGCTGGCCTCTCTGTGCTTGCTGGAGAATTGTGCTTAAAATGTTCTGATCTCTAGAGCTCCTTTGCCTTCATTCCTGATCACTCTTCAATTCCTCCGCTATCTCCTCTTTGTGTGGAGTTGCTTATGTTTTAATAGATTTGTCAGTCTTCGTATTGCCCGATTTTGAGATAAATAGAGAATATAGGTGCTCTTTGTGCATCAGGCTTGAAGATTGTATCCTAAAATAGGGAAATTCTAGGGGGGGGAAAAGGCACTGAGGTATTCTGTGTCTTCTTAAAAAATTCAGTGACAGTCAAGCGTATTCCTTTGCACATGTGTGTTGCCTGGTAGGTAGCTTGCCACAGCTGTGGCTGTTGTCTCTGTTAGCTCTGCTGTCCTTCTCAGGTCTGTAAAATCTGTTGGTCCTTCTATGGCTCCCTTCTTCAGCGACCAACCTGCTATAAAAGTTGTGATTATGGAGCTGCTTTGGCTTGATTCAGGACCAAGCCTTTTAACTCGTTTTCTCTCTCTTCCTGGTCTGTTAGAGTGGGGATGGCTGGGATGGCTTTTGCCACTGGGTGCGTTTGCAGCCCCTGGTTCAAACATATTAGTTACAGAATTCCAAATAATGCCTTAACTTGGTCAGTGTGTTGCAGCTCAGTTTCTGGAGCTCACTAGAGAGCAAGACCAGCTTCACAAAGCTCCTCATTGGTAGTGTGATGACATGTCCATAGACACAAGACCCACACGCAATCACGGTTTTCATTTGGGGCAAAGGAAGCATCACCTTGCACAGCAATCTACTCGGGTCTGAGATGCAGCTGACTACTGGTGAATATGCAATAAGTAAAAAAGCTCCACTTCTTAAAGTCTGGCCAAAGACCTTTCCTGTTGGCACAGAAGCTGGGAGGAGAGCTGATGCCTATCAGCTGAGCCTGGGTGAACAGCTGGCTCTCAGGATACCCATTGTGACTAAAGAATAGCATAGGAGAACCTGGAATTGCTGCATTTTTCAGGTACAGATCAGTTCCCAGCATCTGCCTTTGGTTTGCAGTGCTGTGTGTGGCTTCTCTACGATGGGAGGGTTGCTTGAGCTCCTTTATGAGAAGCCTGTATCACCCTGTATTAGAGGCTGCTGATTGCCTCTTTAAAAAAAAAAAAAAATCTGCAGTGCATCTTCCTGTGACGGCAGCACAGGGTTTTGTCACCAAGAATACAGAAACTTTGTTTTCTGAAGAAGTGACCACTCTTGAAGACGAAAGCCAGAGAAGTTGCAGCTGAGAGCTGCCTGCTGTTGGGGTCACTCCACTGGATAAGAAGGAAAAGGAAAAGGACTTAGGCCATGGAGGGGGTGTCTGAAGTTGAGTCTTGTGCTATAATTTTACTTTTGGGGCTCCAAATTTTCTTTTAACAAATCTGAAAAGGCTTTTTTTCCCCTCTTTTTTTAAATAGTAATTATAAACAACTTACCCTACATAAACACCTGTAAATCTTGACTGTTGAAAAAGTCAAAGGAAATACATGGAAATGGCTTTTCAGCAGTGAGAGCTTTTTTATTTTTATTTTTTCACAGTTGCCATGATACCTGCTAGGATGGCCCGTGCTTTTAATCAGATGGAGCTTCTAGGGAGGTTTTGGGAGCTTTGGGAGGCCATGGGGTGAGGCTGCATGTTTTGCGAGCAATTAGGCAGACTTCTCAGGACAGCCTTTCTGGATGCAGAAGCATTGCACGCAGATGGCAGTGGGTTGTTTCCTGGTGCTCATGTAGCATGTTGCTGGTGTGGATGCAAGAGCTCCATCAGGGATTTCTCACCCTCTGCCAGGTACTGGAGGAGCAGAGTAGCCAACATATCCCATCTGGTAAGAGAAACTGAGAAATTATGGAAATTGCCACTTTTTTGTTTCCTTCCCAGCTGTCTGACCTTGTCGTCCAGTCAAACCAGTGCTCACCACTTGGATTGTGCCAGGGGTGCAGTGGTGTTGCTTCTGTCCCAGAGACCTCTGTGATTTGTGTCCTTTCTCTCAATTTGACGATCTTTAGGAAAATGCTGCCATTGTGATGAGGTAACATTACACAGAGCTGGATATCTACTACTTTGTTCTCCTGTGGCCCAGCAGAATCACTGGAGCTGTGAGTGCCTGAGGAATTCACCTCCAAGCACTTAAAAAAACCAAATTGTTTTGGAAACAATGTTACTGAAATGTCTCCTTACATGCTGGGGTGCTGCACAAGACTCCTGTTCCTCACTTCCGCTGCACTGCTGTGTGCTGGGAGCATCCGAGCAAGGAAAGCAGGCGTGGGAGCAGCTTCACCTGTGGGTGGAAATGGGCTTCACCTGCAGTGAACTTGTTCCTTTTGCTTCATGTACTGGAAACATGAGAACTATATTTTTGGACAGAGTTTCTAAGTAGTGTTAGAAGGGATTTTTTTTTTTAAGAAAAAAAAAAAAAGATGTAAGATTGAGTGCCTGTTTACTTGCCCCAGATCAAAGGTTTTGAACACTAACGTCATTCTCGCTTGAATGGACCCTCCTCCGTCTTCGGGCAATGGAACTTCCTGCCCTTTTTCTCTTTACCAGTTTACTGTAACTCTGTTTTTTTCCCCTAGGAGAAATATCTATACAAAAATTATAAGCAATTAAATGTTCAAGCCATAAAATCATGAGTGTGGGAAGACCCGCTTCACAAGTTTTAACATTTGTATGTAAAATTGTGTTTGTATGAAATATTTTCATGGTAGAATGAATATTTAAACAAAAAAGTTCCAGTGAGATCAAAATCAGATTTAAAAGGATGTCTTTTTGTAAGATGCAAGTGTAATTGAATACCAGTAAGTAGATAAAATTTTTTTAAGGGGAGATGCAACAAAACCTTAAAATTACAAATGGTTGTTTCTGCTATTTGGGGAAGTATTTTTGCAGCATTATATGCAGCTGCCATAAATAATTGCAATAGCAAAGCTAGTCACATCTACAAGACATACCTCTCAGCTTGTCCCTTCATGATATCGTACAAATGACCAATCCTTCCTTTCTGCAGATTTCCTTCTACAAAACTTTTCCTACTGTAACAAATTTAACTCTGAGCTAAGATCCAGACTAAAATTGTGTATTACTTAGCAGTTTCTGCTGGGCCTTCTGCTATTTTAATACTCTTTAGCCCATAATTACTGGGTGTCTGTTCTGAAGAACTAAGTGCTAAAGAATAATCTTTGGGGTAAGCTTATACATGTGTAAACAGTTAACCCCGGAGTATTTAACTTGTATACCGTACTTGATAGGTGTTTTATGACATTTGTACTCGAACTATGAGCCTTACTGAACATCTGTAGGTTTATTCCTGACTTTTAAAAAAGGATAACTCTAAGAAAGATGTTTACATGAATGATGATTGCCCTTCCTTTGATGTTATGAATGAGGTTTTTATAGTGTGTTTGGGCGTATGTGCAAGGAAGCAAGAAAAGTGTTTCTGGGGAAAAACAGACTTGACAAACATTTGTAATAAGTGAATTTTAAAGATTGCTTTAATTGCGCTATGAAGGCAATGCAAGTATTAAAATATTCAACAGAAAACCATTGTCTCTCCTTATTATTCGTGTGTCACAATTTTGGGCATCCTCTGACCTCTCCCCCTTCCTTGTGTCCTGTGTGACCAGAGTTTTTGCTGATGCACAGAAGCAGGATTTCACACAGCACACGTCTAGACCACATTATGTAAATAATGAATGAACACCTGACACTACTTGGTTTTTTCCAGCACCTCCACTGCTTTTCTTACTCCTCTTTTTCAATACGCATAACATGGGCTTCAGTTGTTTTGTGGTATGGAAGAACATCCCGCCCAAAGTGTCATTAACTTTTGTTTTAAAATGTGGTATATTTTCCTCTGAGGCAGTGGGGAGGTGCAGCAGGGGTGCTTTCCAGGCAGGTAGCCTATTCCTCTGTCTCCTAATTCCATGTACACATCCTGCTGGATGAATGGTGAGGAAGAAGGGGCAGCACTTTTGGTGCCTGCCCTGCCTTCCCCTCTTCCCTGATCACAATTGCTGAGGTAACTGAGCCGCTCTGGCCTGTGCTGAGTGTAGGTGTGCAAAGACTGTGCCCTCCTCTCTCTGCAAGGATGCAGAAGTGACATTGCCCCTTGACATTGCCCCTTGAACCTTCACAGTCATAAATGGCTGGAAGGATGCATGCTTGGTGTGTATTTGCAAGCTGTGTGGAAGATGACACTGGGATTGTGGATGCTGCCATATGCTGGCTTCACCCAGCCTGGCTGTGTTCCAGTCCTGCCCTGATGTAATAACCCAGTACATTGTGGAGGTGCAGTGGGTTTACTTAAAGAAATTATACCTGACCTGTGAGCTGATTTTCAGGATGTGTTTCAGGGGTAGGCAGGTTTTAGTGGTGTGCATGTTGGGATTTGGCTGGATCTGCTTGGGGGGTGTTAGAATCATCAAGGTTGGAAGAGACCTTCAAGATCATCCAGTCCAACCATCCACCTGCCACTACTACTGTAACCCCTAAACCACATCACTCATGCCTCATGAACACCTCCAGGGATCATGACTCCACTGCCTCCCTGGTAAACCTATTCCAACACCTGACCACCCTAACAGTGAAATTTTTTTCTGTTATCTAATCTGAATCTCCCCTGTCTCAGTTTAAGGCCACTTCCTCTGGTCCTCTCACTGCAGACATGGCAGGAGAGACTGACCCCCACCTCACATCAAGGGAGTTGATGAGGTTTGCCCTGAGCCTCCTCTTGAGACTGAGCAACCCCAGCTGCCTCAGCCATTCCTCAGACATGTTTTCTACACCTTTCATGAGCCTTGTTGCCCTTCTCTGGACACAATCCAGCACCTCAAAATCCTTTTTAAAGCGGGCAGCCCAGAACTGAACACAGCATTTGAGGTGTGGCCTCGCCAGTGCCGAGTAAGGGGGATAATCACTTCACTAGTCCTGCTGTCTACTCTATCCCAGATACAGGCCAGATGCCCTTTGCCTTCTTAGCTACCTGGGCACACACTGGCTCATGCTGTGTCAACCAGTGCCTCCAAGCTCTTTTTAGTCAAACATTACAGGTTCTTTTGCTCTTTCCAATAGAGAGGGGAACCTTTGCCTGTCAATCTAAACAAACTGATCACACAAGTCATTAACAGTATGTATAGAGTTTCATGGAATCTTAGTCACAAAATGGTTTATATTGGAAGAGATCATAGAGATATCTAGTTCTGCTCCCCCACCACGGGCAGGAACACCTTCCAGTAGACCAGATTACTCAAAGCCTCATCCAGCCTGGCCTTGCACACTTTCAGGGATGTGGCATCCAACAAGACTTCTGAGCAACCTGTGCTACTTTCCGCAACTCACAGTATTGGCGCACGTATGTCGTGTGAAGCAGCACTTAGCCTGCAGGGGAAAAAAAAGGCGCAATTGCTGTGGAGAAGGGATGGGTGGAGTGCCCAGTCCCGAGGGTTCCCGGGGCGGGGCGTCCGCTCCCGGCTGCAGGCGAGGCGGGAGCGGGTGGGGAGCGCAGCCGCGCACCTGCTCGGGTCCCGTCTCGGCACAGGGTCTCCCGGCCTCGCCGGCTTCTTTTCGCATAGGCTCGGAACTCCTTTCCCCGGACGCGGAGCAGGAACTCTCCCGACGCTGCCCGGGGAGTGTCGGCCGAGCCGGTGTCGCTGCAGGTGAGGTTGCAGCGGGCGCGGCTCTTCCCAGCCAGCGCCATCGAGACAGAACAAGGGGATAAGGGAGGACACGGGAGACGGGGCTGGAGCCGTCTCCGGAGAGGGCAGCCATGGGCAGGGTCGGAGCACGGCGCTGGCTGCCCGAAGGGAGCAGTGACGCCTTCCTGGAGTAGGAGCTTCCTGGTGCGGAGCTTAACTTCCAAATGGGACAGAACCTGGGCACCCCTTTCGCCTCTGTGGGCAGCAGAACACCCTAAGGGAGAGGGTGAGCTGTGGGGTCTGAGGTGACGATCGCGCATTCCGCTCCAGAAACGTCGGGAATGGTGTCCCAGTCACCAGCTAGGCAGCAGCCCCAGGGATTTCCCAAAAGGCCGCTTGCCTTTGGTCACTGAGAGGTGAGCTCGGTATTCCTGGTACCGGTCCTGCACACCAGCCCATGCCCACGGGCTGCTGACGCTCCTGTCCCTTCTTTCTCTCCTGCCTAGGAAAAGCCATTCTCCCGACCCTGGAAGGCCCTGGCTCGTGTCGCCAGTCTCCGTGTTCAGGGCTTTATGTGGGAATCAGAGCAGAATGGATCGGTATCGATATTTCATCTTTAACCAGAGGAACATGATCGTGCTGGGGATGTTCCAGATAGCCTTCAGCACTGTGTGTGTCACCAGTGGGTTCATAGATGGCATTTTCAGAACAGAGTCTCAGCTGGTCAAAACCAGAGCTCCAATTTGGGCTGGCATGGTAAAGTGGTACTATATTTTCTACACCTTGTTTTGCAGTGTTTTTTTCCCCCACTGCTACCTACTAGTACTCGTATTGGGGGTGGGAGAGAAGGCAGGATTTCTTGCCGGCTCTTCCATTGTTTTATGCTTTGAACCCAGTTAATAAAAGTTTCCTTATCATGATATAGGCTGAAGAGTGCAAGCAGACTTCCTTCTGAAGGGACTAAATTAAATACATTTCTGCTAGATAATGTAGAAAATGTGGCATAGTGACAATTGACAGGAGGTTTTTTGCGGAAGTATAGTGACCACAGAGAAGCCACCAAAGATTAGGAGGGGAACACTTTATCCTCTGGTCAGGTAGATGAACATCTGGGTGATGGTCTGTGTCTCACAGCACAGTGCCCCTAATTTTGGTACTGAAGTGAGGAGTGGGAAGAAGGTGTCCCTGCTCCCTGGCATTCAGCACCCTGATTTACCCTGCTGAGCCATGTTGCAAGGAAATTGCACTGAAGAGCTCTCTCCAGTGCAGAGGCTGCCTATCTCCTTTCATTCGTATCTTTCTTTCCTCTATAAGATGCATATGGACTTGGGAAAGCCATGCACATTTTCAGCACTTTAAATCAGACTTATTTAATCAGTTTCAATATTTTGCCCGACCCCTAGAGTGGTAGTCAGCAGTAGCAAGTCTGTGCAGGAGGTAGCAAGTGGGCAAGATGCATGTCACCTACGTCCTGCCCACAGGAGATGCTACAGAGGAAAACAGAAGAAATGAGCAATTCTCTTCCCATTTCTGATGCAGCTGTTATTCTGATCCAAGTCTTGAAAACAAGGGCTTTTCATTACTCTCTAGCAGTTTATCTTCCAAATCTGGTACTGGTCTCTCAGTTGCCAACTCCTTTTGTGCTCCGCAGGTGATGGGAGTTCCAGGTGTCCTGGCTTTGTTCTCCTCGCAGAGGAAAAATCCAGTTCTCGTAAGCTGGAGGGGCATATGGGTGTTTGTGTGTATGGGCCAGGGGCAAAATGTTGTGGCAATCAAAAACAATTGAAGAGGGAATGAGCTGACTAGTCCTCCTGCAGGAGTAATAGCTTATTTCTTTGAGTTATCTTCACAAAAGCTGCTGTGTTCATAAGTTAGAGGAGGATGCAGTGTTACCTTGCTTTCTGCTGCAGCAGATAGGCACTAGGCCTAATAAAAAGCAAAAATCTGTAAGAACACTTGGTTTCAATGCTTTTATTTTGGTGGTCCTTCATGTTGTTAAGCACTGTGTACACTAAAATATGAAATGAGTTAAGAGGTTTGCGTTTCCTACGCAGGTTTCTCCAGCCGTGTAAACTCCAAAGGGGGATATTGTATGTAAATAGGAGATCTGTAAGACAAACTCTTTGGGTAGCACATCTGATTAATATTCAGAACTCAGCTGTAGCTCAAGAACTCAGTATTATTAAAATCTCTACTTCTCTATGTTTGGCTTCTAAGTGTCTGTTGCTACTGGGTACGTTGTAATGTTATGGTAGATCAAAAGCTACCTGTAAGGCTTGTATTTGCCGAAGGAGAGCTTTAATTTCTGCTCCCCTTCTTTTTCTCACTAAAATTCTTTGTCTGTCTAGGTGAATGTACTCATAGTTGCCTCCATAATCTCTTGTGTTGCCACCCTCATTGTAATAGTTTATAGCTCTTTCACACTGAGCTATGGTGAAGAGGAGGAGCTGAGTTCTGCCCCAGTCCATGTTATCCATACTGTAAGTATTGATATCATGATTATTACTGGGGAACATGACACCCTTAATCTGCAGACAGTACCAGGTGTGGCTTACAAACAGAACCAGAATTCTAGGAGGGGTGGCACTAGGTCAGGTTGGTTGTTTTTGCCTCTGAGTGCAAAGGAGTGGTGTGGGCTGAGCCATGAAAAAATACTGGTGCTGCTCAGGGAAAAGTGCTGAGAGTATCCTTGGCCTGGTTTGAGACTATGATTGCAAGTCTCAAATCTTTCCAGCAGGCACCTCAGGTGATAAAGTTACAGCAGTTACAGGTCAGCTGGTTAAACCTAGTGTTATTTCAAGTTTATCCTCCACAGCAAAGCTGAAGAGAAGGAATGAAACCCTTTTGTATCTCCAATCTACAAGCAATGGCTTGCTGTGGGCTGAAGGCATTCCAAGTAGATGAAGCTGATCATTAGGTTATTGCAGGACAAATCAAAATGTCAGACTCCTATAAGGTGCAGTGCAGCAAGATGATGTTACTTATATTCAGCGTGAAGAGCAGCCATTCCTTGGGTTTTTACTCATTGTTAAAGCTATTTCAAAACCCAGTGCAATTGCATAGCATCACATTTAATCAGCAGCCTTATTTCAGTGCTTGCTCTGTTTGAGGTTCACACTCGGCTTGTTTTTCAGAACACAGAAAAACTTTAAAAAACACTGCCTACGAATTAATCTCCTGTGATGCAATCACAGCATTCTTGCAGTCATTAGATTATTTTTTGATGGAGAGTGTCACTTTTTGAATACGGCTTTACTGTCTCCTTTTCTGTTTGCAGAGGTTCATACTCAATAAAGTAGTCAAGGGTGCTAACATAGCCATGCTGGCTGTATCCATCTGCAGTGCCTTTTTTCTGCTGGCCATGGCTTACTTGGGATGCCGGAGCCTTCCACACTGCTCTTGCTATGACAGTGTAACTGGAATGGTGAGTGAAGAGCCCAGGGCACAAGTTTATTTCTACTGAGTATGGGTTGGAGGGGAAGAAACTGAGGAGAAAGTGTGTTTTTCTCCTGTAAACCTAGTCTCAGCTCCTGCCGCAGTCATGCAGGGCTAATTCTAAGAAATTAAGTGGGATGTTAGAAAGGTTTTATATTTCTTATATTTTTGCCTTTTACTATCCCTCTCTTATTTACAGTCTCATGTAAGATCTAACGTAAGTTATCTCTATTTTCCAAACCATTTGTGCTGAAGATACTGTTGCTCCACTTCCCATGAATTTCTGCTGTCCTCAAAAACTCTTCCTCTCACTTTTAAGCGAATAGTTGCTTCTGGTGGAACATTACAAAGACTTACTGGTACTTACACACTGGAACTCAATTCCAGTAATAAAAGTATCTCCTCTGCTGTGTGTGAAGTGTAGAGGTGCTGACATATTTACTTCTCATTCATAAGGACTCTGCCTCAAGTGATGGGGCCCATGGTGTCTCTGCTAAGTGAGCTCCGTAATTAATAAATACCAACTACTTCTCTACTAGAGCAGTTCTGATGCTGTATTATTAAACATGTACATCCAGCCATTTGGTTTGGTAAGGAATTAATGGGTGCGGGCCACAAGGCAGCTGTTCCTGACTAAAGACACCGAGTTGGTAACATGAGGCTGCTTTAAACTTTCAAACTAAAGCTTGCTAGGAGGAGTGGACTGCACAGACTTTTAAAATTAGTTCAGGTATATTTTCTTGAACAAATTTCCAGGTGAGGTATTTGATGGTGCTGTTTTTTTCATAGGAATGGTTGCAACCTAGTGAGGACCACAATCAGGCTGTGGAAATGGTTTGTCCTGTACAAAGTGAGTAACTCTTTTGCCTCCCTGTATCTGGGTGTTCACCAGGGATGAGGAAGGAACATTCTGAATAAGATTTACATCCCAGGCCAAAATCCTGATAACTAAAAGGAACTCAGGATTTTGTGCAAACATCCATACCAAGTTTAATGGTTTTCTCTTTCTTTTCTCACACAGGCAGAATTTTTAACTTCCCAGATTGGTTTCTGGCCCAGAATATAGATGCAGAAGAAGACACATACAAACCTCCATCATATATCAGAATGACTTGAAAAAGTGGCCAAACATTTTGTTCTGTGTGGCAAGAGAGATAAGTTCTTAATCTTTTAAAGATGGTTATGTACTTTTCCTTGGCCTTTTGAAAAACACACACAGAAAGAGAAAACTACTGAATGCCCAACAACGAGCAGTGATCACAGTGCAGAGGGAAAGATCTGCGGGTGATTTTGAACTTTCAGACTTTATATAGTGAAAATACCTCATTGTCTCTGGAAAGTGAGAGCATTTTTCCTCCAGCTTTTGTACTTAAATGATGTTTTATTTCACTAGAATTCATCATGCAATTTGTGTAGCAGTGCTAGCCTTAAATATTAAATACCATTCCTTTTTCTTCAACTGCTATCTTGATTTCCCCCTCTTACTGCATGAATTATTTGGATGATAATGAACGACCCACTTCATCCTTGAGCTTCAGAGTGTTTTCCTTTTCTTCTTGGTAGGAATGGGGGCAGGTAAAGTTTTTGATAGGAAGCCTTGATAACACCATTCAGGTACCTCTGTCAAAAATGTGGCTTCTGTGGGGTGTACATGTGTCAGTACAATTAATTTTAGTGTTGAAGTGTAACTAGAGTAGCCACGGTAGCTCCTCTTATGAAGTAACTTAAATACTCTGAATTCAGTTCAAGTTTTCGTATTTCTACTTTGTAGATTGGAAGTTTAAAATAAATCCTTATTTTAGGGTCCATTCTGCTAAAATTTATTACAGCAATAGACCAATGTATTTTGTTGTATTTTCTCTAGGGGTCCTCTGGACTAAGGAACTGCAGCTTCCAGTCAGCTTCTGTCACCTCCTGAAGTACACAGAATTCCCATATGTACTTTATGTTTCACTTTTAGGTGAATGTCAAGTGTTTATCTTGCCTGCAGGCCTTGAGCAGGAAGTGGTAGATGATTTGTCCCATGATACAGATTAACACAGCATTTGAATAGGGCCTGGAAAATAAGTTTCCATCTTGAGAGAGTGGATAGTAGGGTAAGTCATGCACACCATGAGGCATGTAACTCCAGGAATGATCTCATATGAAACTTCTCTAATTGCTGCAAATAAGATGCCTTTCACAGTCCCAAGAAAAGAGTTTCTTGATTTATTTTTTTTCTCTAAAGACTGAGATCCTTTTCATAATGCTGGCAAAGGGACTCTTAATACCTAAACAGCTTTAAACTAAAGACGGCAGGTTTAGATTAAATATTGGGAAGAAATTCTTTGCTGTGAGGGTAGTGATGCACTGGCACAGATTGCCCAGAGAAGCTGTGGATGTCCTGTCCCTGAAAGCTGAAGGCCAGGTTGGATGGGGCTCTGAGCAACCTCGTCTAGTGGAAGGTGTCCCTGCCTGTGGCAGGGGGTCAGGATGAGGTGATCTTTAAGGTCACTTCCAAACCATTCTATGATTCTGTGACGATTCTATGAAGACATTATACAGCTTTTGTTATAATCTTGAACAGAGAAATACTCTGAGCCACATATTGAGGAAGTCCCAGTGAGCTCTGGCACCCCTTTGTGTGTAATGTGCTTGCCAAGTGTCTCTGTTACTGACTTTAACCATTAACATTATTAATGTCTGGGAATACCTCAGATCAAGAGAGCAGCCCTAACCACCAGGCTCCCTCCACAGCCCTTCTCAGGTCACATACGGCTTCCTCCACTGCCCAGCTTCAGACAGGGAAGCTGTCCCCATCTTTGGGTGCTTGGGCCACCAGCTTAACTTGAGGCTCTACTCTGGCAACTGGAGGCTTAACTACATGCCACAGTAGCCAAATTCTTCCCATCTTTGGCTCTAAATACCTTCATGTGTTTGCCTGTGGAGCCACAGAATGGCTGAGTTTGGAAGGGACCTCTGAGGATAACCTAGTCCAACTACCTTCTTTGCCAACCAAAACACAGCTGGTGTCTTGTTCATTTGAAGGTGTCAATGTTTGAATTGCTTTAATATAAACATTGTGATTCAAAAAGGGATGATGTGCTTTTTGCTCTGAAGTAGTGCCTGTCAGCAGGCATCAAAGCACTGAACATGAGTGCTCTCCCTGTCCTCAGATGCTTCTGGCACAACTCTACACTATCTGCAATGAAATGCTGGGGACTTTCTTCTTTATTAAGACAAACTGCTGTGCTTGTACATTAGAAAGTACGTAAGACTCCCTTAGAGGGTACTGGGCTCACTGATAGCTGAAAGCGGCATGGCTCTGGTTAGTCAAAAACAGATTTTGCATTGCTAAAATGCACTGCTCAGCCTCTGCATCATTTCTGGGTGGGAGTTATGATCCCATCCAGAAGTGCTGTTCCATAACCAGTCATTGCAGTGTGAGATGGGACATACTGAGCATAATTCAACAGCATTTGACTGCTGGTTGAACAGGACAATTTGCTTTTACTGTGAGCATGCAGAGCAACACGTCACTAGTCCTTGTTCAAGTGCTGTGCTGTTTCCATCAACTTGGGCAGATATTTCCTGGGATGAGGGTGGCAGCGCCACCACAGCTGCAGCAGATGAGGTCCTCCTGGCACAGCTCTGAGGCACAAGCCAAGTACCCAGCCCAGCTTTGAAAGCCTTTGATCAGTAGCATTTAGCGACAGGTGTGGCAGGTACTCTTTTGGCTGTGAAACAGCCTTAGCAGCAGACATTGAAGTATTAGGGTGTAAAGGAGAAGTATACTCTGTGCTACTTCTGAATAAAAATGTATGCAATTGATTCATCAGCAGCTATAAGCTGGCTTATTTCTTTCACAGTACTTCCAGTGGTGCAGCTATTGCATGATTTCAACAGTTCTTTCTACAAAAGTGGGAGTTTCCAGAAAAAAGCTGCAGAATGGAAATTGGTGGAAACTGATTACTAGTTTAATATCACTCCTCTTTGGTTAGCACTGCAGAAAATATACTCCTGACTGCAGTTTCCAGTGCTGTATTTAGCAGTCCATTCCACACGTGAGGTACAGTACCTCCCCAGAGCCTGCCTGCTTCTCCAGGGAAATTCCATGGCTTGTATCACCCCCAGCTTTCACTGGTGGAAGTCAGGTGGAGTTATGGACCCCCATTATGGACCCCCAGCACTTTGTGCTCACCTTGTGTCAGCATTGTTTGTATTAAGTCAAAGACAAGGCATTTACATCAAAAAACTTCTTTACCTCAAGTACGTTGAGACAAACATTACCCTATTCCCTGATGCACAGAATGAGGCACACAAAATCCCCTGGTTAAAAAAGCAAAGCCTGCCAGCCTCTCCATTAGCATTGGCCAGAGTTAATCACCTGGTGTAATCAGAAGGTCGATCAGGGAAGCTGATTCTAGAAGTTAATGTTCAACTAAGGGCAAAGAATTTTTTTAAGTCATTTCCCCAATAGAAGGAGCAGGAGGTGCAGGGAAGGAGGGAAAGAGGAAGGATCTTTATCATAGTGAGGATCAGGGAACCCTTTCAGGCACTTCTTTGACAACAACCCTGTTTCAGATTTCTAAATACATATTTTTATACATTTAAATTTATTTATACCTGTGTTTTTATTTTTCATAGACACGTTTGGTGCAGTTCCTCTCCTGTGCTGCTCGGCTGCTGGTGCTCAGGGTCAGGGCAGTCTTTGCTGGGTGTGAATGTCTTTCCCCTTTGCTGGCAAAAGGCAGTGAGAAACCAGGGGATACAAAGTCACAGCTGTGCATCTCCACAGCCCACCCTGTTCTAGCATGAAGTAGTTGGAAATTGAAATAAAGCCTCACTATAGGTAGATGAACTGGCCTAAAGTATTTTGAGTTGAGACTACATAGGTCTCCTTCATTAAACATGATGCTGATTGGTAGGGGCAGGCTACAGAAGAGAGCCTTAAAAGACCTGGGAAAGGACAGGAGTAGTAGTAAAGAATCAAAATACAGATACGTTTTGAAAATAGGAAGTGGTATTTGCCTGCAGCTGGGAGGAATATTGCCTTTTTTGGTTTTTTTTTTCCCTTATAATCAGTAGAAACCTCACCTCATATAAAGAGCACAACATGCATTTTTTTTGGAGTCAGACTGTGGTATTTCTTGTTTCTTAGGATCATAGAAGCACAGACTTGTTTAGGTTGAAAAGGACCTTTAAGATCATTGAGTCCAATCTTATAGCACCTTTTCAAACTGAGATATGATTTTGTGACTCTCCAGCACTAGCATAACAGTGTGTAAGTACAGGGAAAAGTCCTTGGACTTACCTCTAACTTGCCCATCAAAGCAAACGGCATTTCCCAGCCTTCCCTAGCACCTTCTCCATACAAACAAGAACTGCTTTGTCCTGCACTTCTTCAGGTCAGTCTAACCCAAGCATATTATCAAAATGCACAGTTTAACCTGCACTTTCTGAGCTGCTGCAGTAATGTCGTTTTTTTTTTTTTTTTGGTAGTTACAGCTTTGTCATTACAGCAACATGTATTCTCTTTCATTGACTTGACATTTATATGTCATCTTAATTTAAAATTACTTTGTTTCATAGTTCATGTTTCACTTCTAGCTTCTGTCCACTAGATGTTTTTAAGTACACTCATCACTTTCTGCTTTAGTCAGTATTAGCTGCTCCGTATGTTGTGTTTATGCTGGAACAGTACATGCAAATATTGCTAAGACCTCGTCCCCCACCCAATAAATGTAAGACTGATTCAGGATGACTGATGGTGTTTTCAGTTTCCAAATTCTGTGCCCTAAGCCTATCTTATAGCAGTTGCTTCTGTGTTTCTTATTTTATCTGATGTAGGCAGCCTCCCATCCCTGACTGACTCAAGGTTTTGCTTCATCCAACAGTTCTTCACCCATAAAGCCTGAGAGCTGGAGCCCCCTCGAGCATTTCAAGTGTTTCCCTGTACAGGAGTGGGTATGAAGGGTGTGGGGATGACCAGGCTTTGGAGAGGATAAATGGTTTGCAAATGCAGCTTCTGCTTTATGACTCCCGATTCAGAGGCCCAGCATGATGTTTTTAGCAGTAAATCACTAAATATTTTTAGAAAGAGAGAGCTTAGCATATTGCCTCACACCAGTCTTTCTGCCTGTGACCTTTCCAAAGGGACAGTGCAAACAGTAAAAAATATTAGAAGAGGAAGTACTAAGGAGTACTGAGTACTTACGACTCTCAGTTTTCATATTCTCAGAGCTCCATCCAGCCTGGCCTTGAACACTTCCAGAGATGGGGCATCCACAGCTGCTCTGGGCGGCCTGTGCCAGTGCCTCACCACCCTCAGAGGGAAGAACTTCCTAATAAGAGCGGCATATCTGTTAAATGCAGGCCAGGGAGAGGATTATGCTTTGGGGTTTTTTAAATGATCACTGGTATTGCTGGGAAGTTTCCTTTCCATTTATTTCAAATTATTAGCTAAGGATTCACATTAAGCAGTGGTGATTCAGCAAGGCAGAAAACAACGCACATCAATAACATCCCCCCAGGGATTGTGCACCTCAGGGAGTGTCCCTGGGTGACTAGTAGCTTTTACTTACCTTACTCTGGGCTCTGAAAATAGCTTCCAGAACTACAAGGAGCTGCCTTCAGCAACTGCTTCAATTTTGCAGGTGGGAGGCTGTGCAGAGCCCAGTGAATCCCAGAACATCCCTGGAAACCAGCAGCCATTCTTCCTCTCTCAATGTCTCTTCACAGCTCCCACTGATGACACCATTCAGCTGGATAAATGAGGCCTCCTTTGGGCACCCACGGTCAACAGAGGAAGGAAAAAAAACCCCTCAGAACAGTGGGATTTTTTTGTGAGTCCTAGAATAATGACAACTTCTAATGTTATTTATGACTTTAGATTTTAGTTTAAATGTTGGTGTTGTGTTGATTTGCACAGAAAACCAGACTGCAATTTAAAAGTAACATTACTATTACTTTTAAATAACACATGGCTCTACATTTATCTGGGAATTGCAATGTTAAGCAACATCAGTCAATGACATTGAAAGTAGGTCTCTGAGGGAAAAAAAGAGAATTACATAGAATTATACATTCTGGCAAAAGTGAAAATACTCACAGAGGGGACAAGGAATATGACTTCCAATGAATTTATAAAAGTGAAAGAGGTTTTGTTTCTGAACAAGATGAGACTAGAAGAGTAATGGAGAAGACTCCTTTAGGGTCTTGACATACATCCAAGGGTCTGTAATCCCCATTTTTGTAATTGTTGTATCACTGCCCAGTCTTCTGTAATCTGAAATAAATCCTGAACATGCCTCTGAATCATCAGGTGGGAGCTTCAGATGCCTCAAAACCACCCAGAGTCATCACAAGAAAGCACTGACAGTAGTCCAAGTATTGTGACAGTCTTTTACAAAATTGTCACCCACAAAGACAGAAACTAAACTCCTTTAACTACCTCATAGCTTTTTTTTTAACCATACATAATTATATTATCATTCCTATTATAATTATTGAAAACAGTAACTGATCACAGTTTGTGGCAAAGCCAGTTTATTATGTTTCTGGGACTATGCCTTGCCTGCCACAACACATAGAAAAGAACCCAACTTTACAATCTGGCAAAGTGAAAATACACATACAAAGTATTCAGTATTCTGACATCCATTCTGTGGACAGAATATTACCACTGAAAGCCAGGAAGCAACACTGACTCCTGCATTACTGACCACACTGCCTTCATGGCACTACCATTAAAACATGCTTTGTGCTCAACATGGAATTACACACACAAACACCATTTCCACACAATTTTCATGACATGAGGGCCCTTATTTACAAGTTGTGATAACTCAAATAAAGCTTAACAGATGTGCAGGTGTTTCAGATCAAATTTAAAAGTAACACTGCAGCTACATTATTTTCTTACCTCAACCCCCAACCTGACTGACTTACTTTGAAATTCATAGTTCTGGGATATTTTTTATTAAAAAGGAAAAAAAAAATGGACAAGAAAAAAAAACCACAAAAACAAAAACAAAAAAATAAAAAAAAACCCCAAACAAACCCAAAACAACCCACACCAACTTGCTGATATACTTAGTATACAAATAATTAAGAAGGATCCTTCTCAGAAAAAGGATTAAGGACATGGGTGAAAAACAATCTGTCCAACAGGACTGTAAACTGTATTTATTTACAATAGTTTAAACATGAACTTAAGATCAATCCTTTTCTTAAAGCAATCATTAAGGACACTAGTGTTAAAAAGGGGATTGTTTCTGAAACTACTGTAAATTCTAATCATGTAAGGTTCGGGATGAATACAAAAGCTCCCTTTCACAAATGTTTCCTAAGCAAAAATACGTCCACAATTGAAGCAGCTTCATACAGGAAAAAGTATTACCTTTTGTTTAGATTCCTTTTAAAGATCTTAATCATATTAGACCAAATTAAATGCTCTTTCTAAATCTAGAAAAAAGTTGGTGCATTTTTGCCAATATAAGTTGCAATTAATTTATATCTTAATAATTGTAATAGTGTACATAATAGCAGTTATCTTGTTTCAGTGATTTGTTTCTAATGTGATCATCAGGGTGGCAGCTTCTGAACTAGCCCTTCCATTTAGTTTCCAGTAAGCAACACATGCTACACATTGCCAATAATAAAGTCTTATACTTCAAAAACTAAGTCACAAAACACTGTTTGACATGGCACATAAATGAAGTAACAGATTGCATTCTATGGCTTACATTTCACTTTATGCAACTATGTGCAACTTAGCACCATTTTTATTATGAAACTTGATCTTCAGACAGAACTGAAAAAAAGCAGTTGCAACTATGAGTACACAGAAAAAGATGGTTCAAGAGGAGGAATTTCACTCATCTGACCCCTACTAGCTCATAGTAGTAATGCCAAGGATGCCCCACAGTCACATTACATAAGCAGGTTTTAGCTCAAAAATCTGTAACAGATTATGTACTTGGTAGATTTACTCTGTATTTCAAGATCAAATTTAGTTTGTGTTCAGAAATATTTTAAGAATGTACCATATTCCTGAGCATTCCCATTCCTGAAATACATTATCAAGTTGGCTTTTCAAGCTATTTGAGATGCACCCATGATCTCTAAAGCCTTGCAAATCCTGATCTTTGAAAAACCAGTGTATTTTGCCAAATTCACCCAGTCTTTTACTAACCTAACTGTTTTTACTTACCCTGAGACACTCAACTCAAATACGGCACCTTTAGAAATATATCATTTAAATTTTAGTAAGATCAGAGAACTTATGGACAGACAGAGTTCCAATTTTACCCCAAATCCTGTGTTATGGTACTTTCCATAATATGGGTTAACATAACATAGTTTAGTATCACATGCTAATTATGAAAAACTAATGAAGTTTTAAGTACCAAATAATTGTCTAGAGATTGGGAGAAGTTTGTAAATTCTGTTACTACTGCCATGAAGAAACTGATCAAGTTCACAGTGGAATGACAGGCCAAAACCTAGCAGTTTGCACCAACACTGACAGCCCAAACTTTGACAGACCTGTTTTTTTGTTTTTATAATAAAAAGGTACCTGCTTGCTAATTTGCTAATAGTCACCTAATATTCCTTCATATGCCAAAAATCTCCCCACTTGCTAACCCAAAACCCAAGTTCCCTGGCTGTCACAAAACGCTCTTTCTCCTACACTATTCCAATGCAAGTAGCAATCGAAAGTATTAGTAAACTGGCCTACTATTTATAATCTTACCACAAGTGATGAGAACAACCTCAGGCAGCAAGAGCTCAAGTAGAATTGCTTTGTCAAAACTTCACTTGAAAGTGAATATAGTCCCATATATTTACAGTGAAACTTTAGTAATTCAGAAAGTACAATTACAAAGTGCAAGAGCATGAGATGGGCACATCTACACCAGGAAATATAAAAAAACCCCACATTAAAGTGCCAAAGAGATTTGCTATAATTGCTACCAAAACCTGGAACTTTGCCAAGATCGTAATTTTGAAGCACTTGCAAACAAGACAAAGTGACAGTGTGACCTAACACCAGCAGGATGTGGTAGGTTTTGGTTCAGGCTTTATATGTATTTCATCATGATCTGGGGGTTGACTAAGCATTAATGGCTTGTGACTTTTAAGCTTGTGAGCCAGTGTCATGAATATGGCTTCCACATGGTCATTGTCATGGGGGTTCTTGGCAGAGGTTTCAAACAATGGCATGCTGTGAGTGTCAGCAAACTTCTGGGCCAGGTCCGTGGGCACCTGAATAGCACTTCTCAGGTCACATTTATTTCCAACCAGAATCCGTGGTATATCGTTGGCAAGAAGGTGCTGTTTGCATTCCTCTATCCAGGATGGCAGGCTGTGGAAACTGGCAATGTTTGTCATATCATATACGAACACCACAGCATGTACATTCCTGTAGTAGTGCTGCACCATGCTCTTCCTGAAGCGCTCCTGGCCTGCAGTATCCCACAGCTGTATCTGAAAATGCAAAGATAAGGAGAGGAAAAAAATGTTTTACTACTCATCTTGGAAAATGACACAAATTACCTGTGGCAAGGGGAGTTACCTGATCACAGAAATCTAGTCTTCTGAGTTAATCATATTGACAAGTTTGTGCTGAAGACAACCGTTGCATTCACACAATTTCAGAAGCTTTGGCTTTCACAAGTGAGGCCAGGAGAAATGATGACACAACTTGAGAGAAAATAAAGATTTCTGAAAGTTTATTGGAGCCTGTATTTTTAAAGATTTTTATAAAAACAAATCCTGAAGTCTTAGCAATAGCACTTTCATTTGAAAATTAAATATGTTACTTCCCAGTAAAATTCTCAGCTGACTTGATTTTTGTTATTGCCAAAAATAATCTCCTCTTCCCCAAAATTTTGTTGTTAGCATGACATTAACTACCATGTAAAAGTAGGAAGAAATCAAAGCATGCTTGATTTCAACATCACCAACAAAAACAGGAGGAAGAAATCTTTCTCTGCAGTGTGTTGGATTCAAACCCTCCTGTGATGAACATCTAACTTAAGCTTATTTAATGCTTAAACTGGGACCATACTATGGATTGTAGTATCAAGGCATGCAAAAAAGGAAAAAAAAAAACAACAAAACCAATGCATAAACCTCCTGTTAGCTTAATATATGACTACTGTTTCCAGGTACACACCATTCTGTCCAAACCAGACTGAACATACATGTTTGAAGCTTAGTCAGAACAGAAAGACATTCAGAAGAATTGAAATGCTTTCAAATTTCTGGGCTCCAGATTGAAACAAAACAAGCCTTGAAGCACCAGCAGATGTAAGCAACAACTAACAGAAATTTTAAATATATTGATCATTCTGTGTAATGGAAGCCTGGAGTCCTTAGACGTGTAGAGAACGCGACAGAATTGTGCACAGGGATGTTTACACAGACTTGCTGTCCAGGAGATAAGGAACTGCAAGGCACAGCAGTCAGAGCCCCTTCACCTACACCACCACATTACCTGTACACTGTCAGAAATAAATTGGTGTGTGGCTGTATCACACACACCTTAGTGATAGTGAAACATCTGAAAGACATTTGATTTCTTGGGAAAACACTGAGTCCTAGCTTCCTGTTTGTCTTATACAGCTGATCCCTAATGGCTGAGGCAGTTTGATTAATATTTTGGCTTTTGAGCAGAAAATGAATTCCCTGTGAATGAAAGGAGTTTTCCTTAGGACTCAGAAGTCAAGGAATACTAAATGTTCTGTAGACCATGAAGATAAATTTGAAATTCAATCTGTTCTCATGAAAGTCACAGCCGCTATGTAACTGTTCTCCCATTTACCATAGCTGTGCATTCCTTTGATCCAAATGTTTCAGTAAAACTTCTTTAGAAATTACAACTATCTTGAAAGTTGTCTTGTTTACCACTTTAACCAGTGACTTTTTATATTAGAGAAAAGGAAGCCCAAGTGCCAGGGAAATCTGCTGAGAGCAAGATGCATCACTGAGAGAGAGAGGATTTCAGTATCTTGTAAAATTGTTTGGAAAGCTACAACAGTAGAAATAGGGTGAAACTGAATAGAAGCAGATGCAAAGTCTTGTAACAGTGACCAACAATAAGGATTTTTTCTTTAAGCACAGGGTTCATCAGGTTGGAAATTTTCACAATGGATGACAATCCGGATCCATGAGTCAATCACAGGACGTTATGAATCAGTCATGTTGACAGACTGAAGGAAAAAGAGTAAGAGATGTTTCAGATTGGTGTGACTTTTTCTGCAATGTTGTTCAGCCCTGGCCACCCATCCTCGAAAAAACCTCAAGACTAGAGCAGGTGGGAATGGCAGCTACTGGTTGCATAAGGGGAACTTAGAATTTGCATGAGAACATCAGAGTAGCTTGGCTTTTGTAGCCTAGTCCAGTTCTCTGCAGCTTTTGATCCAGAGACTTAGAATGACCCATGTGCAGCTTCTAAAAGGGTCATTAAGATTGTCAGGAAAAGCTAGGCAAGTTGCCCTGATTCTGATCCCAGGAAATGGTAGTCAGTTGCAATCTGTCTCATTTTAGAGTAAACCCCCACTTTCTGCCAATGGTACTACACTCTACACACAACTGACAGCATCTCCATGGTCTATCGACGGAGTCTACACAATCGGATTGAACACAGGCACCTAAGCTTGGGTAAGATTTAGTCATACACCCAGGCGAGACATACTTCCAAGTTCTGTGCACTTATGATCAGGAGACTCATAGAAAATGTTCATGAATTTGACAAATTAGAGAAAAAAGAAGGACAGACTGAAGCAACCCTATGTACAGAAAACAATGTTATGGAATCACTATACATAAATTTTGGAAAATGCTATATCAAATTAATTTAAAGAGGGAGTTAATTTTCACAGAACAGCTGTGAGCTTACAATTCTCTCCCCAACTTATTCATAGAGCAGAAATTGGTCATGCTTCAGTCAAGCAGAGATCTGCAAGTGTATTGCCAGCCTTGGGTAAAGATGGGGAAATTAAATTAAAGGTTTACATAACTTGGAAGTGAAGCTTAAACTACAGTTCTTCCTAAACTTCATCTGCATGCAGCATTCAAGCTTGAAGGGCACTATCTCAAACTGAAAATGTTAATATTCTTGGCACTGAGTCATTTGCACTAAGGGGTAAATCCTTTCCCAGTACTGAAAACTGCCCAACTTTACTTTAGAAGTTTCTTTTTTCCCTCTTTTGAGGTGAACTTGAGAAAACTGTTCCATTTCTGCCTCTCCCCCTAAACATTTGCTCTTCTGAAAAACAACACTGAAAATGTTCATATTAATGGGTATGCACTGATGAAGTAACATTAAGATTACTGCTTTACTGTTAGTCCAGTAACACCCATCTTCAGGGGAACACATTTTTTATAACAGCCCTTTAAAATATGTAGTTTGATTGTTTGGTTTAACAGCATAATTCAGCTAGTAAAACTGTACAGAATCACTTGATCACATTCCCTAAGAAAGACAAATGGCATAATAAACATTTGATACACTCACTCAGCTATCACATCCCACCTTTCAACTCCATTCTGTGGGTCCAGAAAGGCTCTTTTCTAAACAAGGACTCACTTAGTATGTGTGGTTTATAACACATTGCTAAAAACGTAACTGGCCTTGATGCTACATCTCCTTTAAAAAGACATAGGAAAAAAACTGGAGTAGCTCAAAGGTACAAAACATGATGTTCGGACTTTCTTGTTTGAATTTCATTTGCATTTTGCTCTTTTAATGTAGATTAGTGAAGACTGACGTCATTGTTTTCTTCAATTTTCCATGCTTAGATCAATTGAGGAAGAGGAAAAATTAGAAGGTAGCAAATCCATTTGTTGAAAGTTTTAATTTATTCATCACATTTAGGCATCAGTATTTGATATGAACAGCCTACTGTACAAGGAATATACTTGTTCCTATGTCTTGGAATTCTACCCAATTGCTGTGTGGGAGACCTTCAGCGAGAAGAACTGTGCTTGTGTTCCTGCCAATGACACAGCACTTTTCCAGCTGTGAGGGAAACACTTAGTGCTGTAGCAGCCACGAAAGAACCATCCAGCTGGCTGGGGGAAGGGAGAAGAGAGAAGACACTACTTTATAACCTCCTCCGATGCAAGAGAAAAAATTCCCTTCAGGGCACAGTAAGGACTACAATAATTCAGTTCATCAGAGCTTCTCTCTCCTGGCATTGCTGGAGCTGACTGCTACATATAAGAAAGGTGAAGAGTGAGAGAAGTTGCCAAAACCCCTCAAAATTGGTTCAAACTTGACAACACTCCCACTAAGAACTAGGGTCCTGGCCGTAATGATAAAAGTTATTCCTTTAATGCTGAAACAGAACTTGCACAAAATAATGTGTCTCAGAAGAGCCTCCTTCACTTCTCCACCTTCCTCAACCAGAACTGACTTGTTTTACAGGTAATATTCTCAAGAATGCAGCAGAACAATCTACAAAAACATATATAACAGAATGGCACAATAATCTATGTGAAGCATCTCAGAGCTGTCGATTACGCTATGTTCTTCACTTCTCTCTAACTAAGGCTCGGCATTATTCAGAGGAGATGAAAATGCCAGTCAATAAGATGGTGCTGTCAGGACAACATCCCTGAGGAGGTCTTTCCTCTGTCATGGACAGCGGACACAGGAGTACAGAATTTCAGCTGACAGAGAAGTTCTAGTCAGTGGTTTTACAAAAAAAACCCAAAACAACAAAGACTCCACCTTTCTTTTTTAGTTGAAAAAGGATATGAGATAGAAGTCCCACAAGAGCAGGAAAGCAAATTGGCTCTCTATTCTTATATATCCTCCATAATTCCTTTAATCTGTAAATAAGCAAGGAAAAACTACAGCTTTCAGCTAGGTAACTGTAAGTTGTAATTGTAACACCTGACGATAATAAATGCCAAAGTATAAGCTCAAGACTACTGCCAACTTCCTCTTTCTGCACAACGGAGCTTTCCTCATAGAAACAAACTGTAATACAGAAGCAAATGAGGATTCTGTTTAAAACCATGTTAGCAAACAAACTGCATTTGCAAGCTGTTACAGACTATTCTGCAAATGATTGTTAGGATCACCACACAGAAAACTTAACAGAATCCTAAAAATCAGAAGTTGAAACACATTGCTCAATCCTGAACAATATTCAATTTCCTAATGTTTTTTGAAGGAAAATGATCTTAACAGCTCTGCGGTGTTGAAGGTTAAAGCAACTGTGATGTCTGATGAACAAAGAAGCAGAATGTCTCTAAGGCAACACGCTGCTGATACCAGGCACCCACAACACTAAAATACTGCTAAAAGACCTACATATAAATCCACTATAAGGATAAATTACTGATTAACACTTGACAAAGACGTACGAATGACTGGCCTATGGTACGAATTGGTTCACCATCGCAGAAACCTACATGGTGACCACTTTTTCAACAGGAGCAAGGCCAAGCAGTGGAAGTTTCAGGGCAGACATAGCCATGGCTGCTGGCGACGCGACCCCGCCGAACTGAACTTCAGGGGTACGGAGGTGACAGGAGGTCTGGAGACCCCTGCGAGGGGTGCGGCCCGGGGCATCCCGCTCTCCCGTCTGCCGGCCGCTGGAGCGCTATGCCAGGCGCGGGCCGGGCTGGGCCCGGCGCTGCCCCTCCACCCGCCGCCCCCTCAGCCTGGGCCGCCCCAGGGGCTGTCCCGGGCCCAGCGCCGAGGTACCTTGATGCGCTCGCCGTCGATGGTGACGGCCCGCTCGCGGAAGTCCACGCCGATGGTGGCTTCCGTGCGCTGCGGAAAGCGGCCGGCGCAGAAGCGGTACGTGAGGCATGTCTTGCCCACGTTGGAGTCTCCGATGACGATAATCTTAAAGATGCGCGAGCGGGCGGGGGGCAGCGCGCCGGGGAGCGCCCCGGAGCCAGTCAGGCTCAGTTCCAGGGACGATTCCACGTCTCCCGCCGCCATCGCGGCCACGAGAGGGCTGCGACGAGACCCGGGGAGCGGCACCCAGCCGCCCGCAGCGCGCGACGCGTCACGGCCCAGCCCGGGCCGCTCTCGCGAGAGCGCGGCGGCCATTCCCCTCGGGCGGGGCCTGCGCGCGCCAGAGCCGGTGCTTGCGTGGCCGCCGCCGCCGCCAGGGGGCGCTGCGCGCGCAGCCTGGCGCACTGAGGGGGCGGGAACGGGAACCGCCGGGAATCTCCGGGAAAAGCCGGAAATACCCGGGGCTGCGGCGTGGAGGGGGGACCGTGCGTCCGGGCGGCCTGAACGCCGCGAAATGTGGAATATGTAAGATTTTCTTAAGAAAATTGTTCTCTGATATTTGATCTTTGTCTTGTTTCCAGCCTAATCAATGAGAAGGGAGACTTAATCCATGAAACAGAGAGCAGCCAACAAGCTCTAAGTGATGGCCAGGTGTTCCAAAAACTAATTACTTGTTGGTAGAAACACCTTGTTAGGGCTTGGGGCTGGACAGGCTTCAATGTTCTCAGACCCAGGCGGAGGTTAACAAACTTTGGGAAGAAGTGCTGTCTATATAACTTAAGTCAAAATTACAAGATGCTTATATAGCTTAAGTTGTAAGATACCAATATAACTTTCTATACCTATATAACCTGAATCATAACTTTTTATACTGTGTACTAACTACTGTATAACTAATTAACTGCTTAATGCTTAAATAAACAAAAACTCACTAGGTGGATAGCTTCAAAAGTAGGTAAGTATAACCATATTAGGAAGCAGCAGGATGTACTAATGAGAAGTTGGCAAATATAAAGCCAATTAGCCACAAAGTGGAGAATTTAGACCGGTTAGATCCAAAAAGACCAAGGAACACCATAACTGCACGTGCACTGAAGAGAAAGTTGGAAAGTTCAGATGGGAGGAAGACCTTGAGCCTTCATCAGAGAAGACCCCCAAGTCCCCCTAAATTGGGGAAGTGCAGGTGCAGTGCAGAAGAACAATTTATGGCCATGATGTAACCTTATGTAAATTAATTCCGACGTGTATATGATGATGTTAGAATGACATAATGATGCTGACTGTATAAATAAAGCACAGCACTTGACAAAGACAGGTGAGTTAGGTGGGATGATCCCCCTCACCTCTGGCACTGTAATAAACAAATACCTGCTTTATAGACATCAGTCTGTAGAGTTTCATTTCCATCCTATCTTTTTGGGCATCAGAAGGATGTACCTCTGTGGATGCAGTGGATGTCCCATAGTGCACACAAAGAATGCAGAATTTAGGGGCCACAAGGACATCTGGCAGAACTCCCAAGATAAGGAAGAAACAAATTAAGACAACTCAGTAATTATGCTGAAATCGGTTCCAACTGGGTAACAGGTGTCGGGAAGATTAATCCACTATGCCAGAGGTTTATGTCCAAAGAGAAGACAGAGGAGTTCTGTAACTTTATTCAAATGAAGGGAGAGGCCATGGGGCATTTCCCATGGGGTCTCTCAAATTGCTAGAGGATGCAGCCTCCTTTTTATCCGAATTTCTCGTCTGCATTTCCCTCTCTTTCCCCGTTGGCTGAGGTACTTGAGAGATCCAGACTTCCCTAATCACCTAATACAGACTGTCTTCTAATGTGCATCCCCTGCCTTCTTTTTCTTTGTGTCTCTGTTCTTTTTCATTAAGTCCTGGAATTTTGCACAGCCTTGTGTGAGAACCAGTCTGTCAATTAGTGGAATTCCTATGGAATTTATGTTTCCTCCCATTGCTACTTTCACCTATCAGTATCTGGCTTTATCTGCCAGCAGGCCCACACTCTGTAAAGACACTTCCCTCTCATTCCTTTCACAGGTAATTCTGGCAGGGGCAGATCCTGACCAACTCAGGGAGCACCGACACAAAAAATCCACCAGCCCGAAAGGAGAGAGAGACTGAACATGGGATTAATTAGCATGGGAAGTGAGAGAATTATTAACCAACAGAAGATAAAATACTAATTAGTTAGAGAATTATGTGACTTGTAACTAATGAACGCTTATCCCTTAGTTTGCTAAAATGTATAAATAGTAAAAAGCTCTGAGAGTTGGGGTGCTTGATTTGTGGAATACCATAGAGCACCAGGTTTGTGCAATCTGAAATAGGTAATGTCTCTTTTGAGTAATTATTGGCTTGTTGCACACGAGATAACAAATCCAGTTTTTGCAGACAACATGGGAGCCTCCACAGGGAGTTGCATTTGTGAGATGTTTGCATTGATGGCGAATATTCAAAGACAAGAGGCCTGAAGTCAGAAGGGGAAGACAGAGAGCATGAGGGTTTGTTTGTCATTGCGGGGAAGGTTTTCTGTGATGATATTGTGACTCAGTCTGTGGTGTGTGGTGTGATGCTGCAGCCCAGGCTCCCCTCAGTTGTCTCAATGCTGTACAGCCCTGGGTCCCTCAGCTTTTCCTTATAAGAGAGGTGCTCCAGTCGCTTAATAACTTCCTAGCCCTCTGCTGGATCTGTCCAGGAGTTCCATGTCTCTGTTGTCCTGAGGAGCCCAGAACTGGAAACACCACTCCAGATGTGGTTCACCAGCACTAAGTAGAAGAGCTGGATCACCTCCCATGACCTGCTGGCAAAGCTCTGGGAAGTGCTGTGCTCCAGCCTTACTGTGCTGCTGCTGCCATTTACAGTCAATGAGCAAGTTATCCCTGGCCAGGAAGGACACTTGGATCAGAAGGGGTTGATGGATGTATCTCAAGAAGAAGGGAAGTATGGCATTGCCTTAACAATCTGTTAACTCGCCAATGGCATCAACACAGGTGAGAGGTAAGAAGTAGACATCAAGTTTAAATGAGTCCACTAGCAAAAATTTTTAAAGAGTTTAACCCCTACACTGAAAAGCAAATGTGGATTACAGTAGTTCAGAGAACTGTTACCCTAACAGGGGCTTTGTAAAATGATAGCTGAGCCAGAATTCCTAAGGTCTAGACCAGATACCTAATAATAGCCTTTGAGAGTCCTCCTCTTTACACTGCTACACATGCCCCTGACCACTTGGGGTTTCTGCCTGCACAAATAATAAATGATCCTGGGATCCTATAGAGCAGCTGTCATGTGGTTGAAAGACAGTGCTTTGAGCAGCCCATTATTACTCATATAAAAACAACAGGCTAGACTAAATTTTAAAAAGTATTAAAATATCCTGAGTTCAGAGCAACTTCAGTTACAGTGGCCATCTTACTTTTGTTACTCCCTTTCGTCCTCCCTTAGATCAATCCCTAAGACTGTAGAGATGTTCTTCCACCCTGTAGTCCTCCTCTGAGACGAGATGATTCCATTTATGCTCTCAAATAATTCATTCTGTCAAAGAAGAGGAGTAATTTTATTAAAGGGAGATTAAAGGGTGGGAGGAAGAGGTTGTGCCACCCTCAAGTTCGACTGTCCCTTGCACAGAATTGTTCCTTCTTGCAGCCAGGATGTAAAATGTGTTTGACTAAGGAGAGGAAGCACAAGCAAGCCCATCTCTATAGCCCACTGATTAAAGAAGTAGAGAAATGCTAGTTCTAGTGGGCAGTACTCTGATTTGGGCTCTGTCTAGTGTGGTAAAAAGTGAGTTTAAACAGCTGTTCACACGGTCTGCCAAACAGCTCATTTAACTGATTTGGTCTGGGTTATGCCGGAAGAGGCAAAGTGAATCAGAATTAGATCTGAGCTCTTCAACAGCTCTTAACTTCTTTTATTTCAACATCCAGGACTTTAAATGGCAGGATCAACACACCATGTAGTGGCTGAGGGCATTCCTAGTCATTAGTACTCTGCTAATTTTACATGGACACCCCCAACACCTTGGTAGTGAATTTCCCTCATGATGCTGCCAACAGCCACGATAGTTCCTGTTTTGTTAGCCCTAAAACAGACAGAACCTACTTTGGGGGAACACAGCTGGGCCCTGAAACAATGGACTTAGAGTAAATAACCTAATTTAAACCCGAGAGTTAAAATTTTGTCTCAGATGTGGATGCTTTTATGTGAGCTATTTCAGTGTGGTACTGGGAATTTCATCACTTCTGCTATACTTGAAGGAATGAAGATGTTAATTGGATCCTGACATTTCATCCAACACAGACTATTTCTGGATATTCCTTTTCCTTTCTAATATATTTGGAAACCAGCAAATATAATTGAATTTATTTATAGTAACAGAAAAAATTAAAAATTCTTCTTGCTATAAAAGCATTTGAAAAAGCTTTTGGTTTTCTTCTTTTGCAAGGACAAGTACTTTTAATGCACTCTTTGGATGTGCTCAGTGAATGAAATGACAAAAGCTTAAGTTCACAGCTATTTTTATTTAGCAGATGTAGAATTTTCTAAGAAAGGGTATTCTGAAAATAGTTGCAAGTCTCTGGACTTGCTAAGCATTTCAAGAATAGTTATTTCTATCATCTCTTGAAGGAATATTTTAATGTGTTAGTCCCATGAAAATGCAGAGTGTTCAATATCTAAAAATTATGTCTACTAGGTTCTAAGTTAAGGAACAAATTAGGAAAATTTTTGTCATTTGCTTATTTTCTGAAAGGATCAAAAAGTTTCCAGGTGGGTCCCGGTGATTTAATGACAAGTAGTTTAAAAATGCTTTTAAAGTTTCTGCACATATACTTCTGACTTCTTGTGGGGCTTTGGTGTGAGGCTTCACATCCTCCGTTTTTGCTGGAAAAAGTCCTGTGCTTTTGCAAGGAGAAGTTTTACTATTGCAAGGCTTTGCAAGTCTTAAGGAGAGTTTGACCCCCACACTAACATGTCCTTTTATGACAAAATACAGATGGCAGAAGTGTTGGAGCAGCAAAGAAAAGCTTTTTAGGAGATGGGGTTCGTGAACCCTGTACGTCAGACTGAAAAAGCAAGTATTAGCATACCCTGTTGAAATCACAAAGTCGAATGTCTCATCTATCTTTGCACTGAAGTTTTGACACAGCTGCTTTACTGCCAGTTACCAGAATGTGCCTTTCACATGCACTTCCATTCCCTTTTTCTTGTCAAAACTATAAACCAAAAAGTTTTATGAAAACTAAAAGCAGTAAAAGCTTTCCCATTTCTAGTTTGTGCTTGGATATTTTCCTTGTGGCATGCCTGGAATGAGCCTTGGGCCTGTCTGGGTAGCTGATGTGACAACTCAGTAACTTTTGCATCAAGAGCTTGGCACAGAAACCTGGGCTCTTCACACATCCCAGTCCTGTAGCAGTGCTGCCTGCAGATCCTGGCTCCAGTGCTGGGCATGCCCTCTGCCCTGGTGGGATGGCTCATGCACGGGGAATCAGAAAAAACAGGAAGCATCTTGACAGCAGAGCTGCTGACTGCCAGTGAGCAGCAAAGTGTGTGTTAAACCAAAAACTGTCCCTGCTTTCTCTGTCCCTGCTGTTGTATATGCTGTGCTTAAGGGTGTCTGCATGTCCCACAAGATCATCAAATGTCACAAGGCTTCTATATTTACCTGTGTGCACCAGTGCCCCAATAAATCATCCCTAGACAGCAAACAAACCCAGCTGTACTGTGATCTCCCAGAGATTTGCCTGCATGTTGAGGCCTTGACTCACAAGACTTTAATGTAAGGCTATATTGTGCATTTTATTTTCTGGCAACGGGTTTTCCTTCCAATAGTTTAATCTCAGGGTGTGGTTTTGTTACTTATTTCTGCAAGACTAAGCTTTCCTCATTTTCCCAGGCTCACTCTTGTAATGCAGGGCATAGTCCTACTGTGATTTCAACTAAAACTTTGAATAAAAATACACACTGTCATGGTTTCATCCCAGCCAGCTGCCAAGTCCCACAGAGCTGCTTGATCACACCCCCACCAGCAGGATCAGGAGGGAGCGAATCAGAAGGGTAAAAGCCTGAAAACTCGTGGGTTGAGGTAAAGACAGTTTAATGGGGAAAGTAGACGCCACACACACAAGCAAAGCAAAACAAAGAATAAATTCCCTGCTTCCCATGGGCAGGCAGGTGTTCAGCCCTCTCCAGGAGGACAGGGCCCCATCACACATAACTTGGGAAGACAAAGACCATCACTCCAAATGTGCCCGCTTTCATCCTTCTTCCCCCTCACTTTATATACTGAGCATGATCTCACATGGTCTGGAATATCCCTTTGGTCAGTTGGGGTCACCTGTCTGGGCTGTGTCTCCTCCCACCCTCCCAGGCACCCCCACTTCATCACCAGTGCAGCAGCACAAAAAGTGGAAAAGGCCTTGGCTCTGTATAAGCCCTGATGAGCAGTAACAAAAATATCTCTGTATTATCAACCCTGTGTTCAGCATAAATCCAAAATACAGCTCCATAGCAGCCACTGGCACTGCACCCAGGACAACCCCCCTGAAAGAGTATCAGTCTTCAAGGTGTCAGCCACAAATACCTGCTTTTTGAGAGGGCTGCAGGGGAGGGAATGTTCAAAAGCAAATACTATGATGTATTTGTGCTATTGAAAATACTATCTCACCAGGAAGAACAATTTATAATGTATGTAGAAAAAGAAAAAAACCAACCCCAAAACAGATGGGGCCCATGCATCTGATAGTATTTTTAATATAGGTATGAGACAAAAGCTGTATTTTCCCGATGGTTTGCTATCATTTTGGGTACAGATTTATACACTTTTTTACTGTATTCAGAGTATAATCCTTATAAATAAGGGTAAATACTGCTTGTTTATTATTTATTCCAGTGGCTTCAGTCTTTTATCTCTTCTTAACGCTTGGCAACAGCCACTGCAGGCAGCCTGGCACTGAGCTCAATTTACCTCTTCAGTTTCAGCCCAGCCACAGCACAAGGCTGTTCCTCTGTTCAGGTAAATTTAGGTCACCATATGCTTTTCATATAGCTTCTATGCAATTTGTGTACCTGTCAATAATTTAGAAAAGGCAGGATGGTTTCAGTGCCATCAGAGTCCTGCAATATTAAACAGAATATAAAGGACATGGTGAAAAGATGTTCATGAGAGGACAAAACAAAGATTTCAAAAGCACAAACAAGTTCACTCTGCAAAAAAACTAAGATTGGGGGTTTTTTTCCAGCTCACACAGTTACATTTGACCGATACTGCAAGTGAAGTGAGATGCAGAGTTGTGAACATTTGATGATTCCAGTGAGGAAAAGAAATACTTGAAATGCATGATGTAAACAGCCAGAAGCCAACATTTTCCTAAAATTTCATAAAAATTCTTGCAGATTATAAAGACAACTGCCAGAAAAAATAGCAGATAATTAATAAAAGCAGCTTAATAGATTATATGGATTGTCTGGTTTAAAGCTTCGTACTTTTGCAATAAAATCATAGAAAAAACATGCAGTGGAACAGAACTGTTCCTACTTTCAGGGACATCTCTATGGTCCTCTTAGAAGAATGGGACCATGGCTCTTGGTTTTGGGAAGTTCAGGAGAAAATACCAGACAGTGAAAGAGCTCTCACAAACCTGTCACTTGCACACACTTACCATGGAAATGCCAGTCTTCCTGCATGATCCACTCAACAGCCGCATCATTACTCCCCATTTACTTTCCTCTAAGTAAAGAGCATTTACACATCCCTTGGGTTCACTGCATGAAAGCAAATTGGGAATAAAGGGCACTTTGCATGTACTCATGCATTCTGAGGGACAAAAGGACCACAGAGAGATGTTGTCTTTCTGCTACTGCACGTGGGACCTTCCGAACAGATTCCAGAAGCATAATGACAACATAGGAAGTTCTTTTATACCTGGTGGAGTGGAGGCGTACTGATGCAAAGCCAGAACTGAGAGATTTCTGCAGATAAAATAATGCATGAGCTTCCAGGCTACATTGGCTCCTCATAAATCTTCTGTGCTTCAAATCCTCTTGTAGACAATCACGAGGAGCTATTCCCAGAAATGCAAGAGGGCAGTTTTGAAGTATGAAAAGCTCAAGGTAGGTAGTTTCCCAGCACAAATGCCCCTTCCTTCCCACAGAAGAAGAATGAAGTTATGAGGACATGGATAAGGAAGGGATGTCATTTTTTAGGGGTGCTGTTTTTCAGTAGGGCACAATCTGTGCAAAGGAGTCCTTCCTGCAACAAGCTCCCCTTTCCCATCCAAAGGGGTGAATATGAGGATATTGCTGCCATCACTTCGGTATCACACCCACCTTCCCTGCAGGCAATCCACAACCAAACACAGACCCCGCAAGTGCTGCAACCCTCGTGCTCCCTGCAGACAGGGTTAATCAGAGCTGTTATTCATTACACACAGTCATTAACAAGTATTTTTTTCCCCAAGTAATCTGAAATGCCAGGTGCACAACACACTATAGGTTCCTATATTGCTGTGTCAGCAGTCTGCTTGGCTACTTTTGCTACAATTTGTCAACATTACCATATTATTTTGCATGCTAACTGATTAAAATCACAAGATACTCTTGGACATAGGAAAACTTTGGGTTCAGGAGGGCTTATGGGTGGGGAAGAGAAGCCTTATTTTATTTAATCCCCAAAAATTGTATCTGAGGAAAACAGCAAATGCTTCTTCATTCAGCTTGCCTCTGAACACCCATTTATCCAAATTCCCATACTGGCTCTTTGTAACCTGAAAGAGCAAAGGATGGGGTTTTTCGTTGTACATACAGTTAGTTTCTGGGCTAAGACATACAGCTCCCTGCCAAGGCGGTTCTTTTCCAGCCTGACTCCAAGGGGAGTCACAGCCTTTTCCTACTGACCTTTTTTTTCCTTTTTTGAGACCCTCACCCCCATTAACAGCTCATCAGCTTGGAAGGAAAAAGGGGAATTAAGGGAACTGGCTGAAAGGTTGTTTATTACAAAGCTGGTGGGCTATCCAAGGAGGACGCTGGACCCTACAAGGAAACACTAGTACTCATTTACAAACAGAACTCAGCATTTTTATTCTTTGATTGACTTCCTGCCAGGTTTGATATTTGCTACCACCAGAGAAGAGCGTAAAAACACAGTACATTGTTAACCAGTTAGGAAGGCTGGAATGAAAAGCAAATCCCAGTACAATTGCAAGTAACTTGGTGGAGTTTATTATTTTTTTGAAGGGATCAGCAATGAAGCAGTAAATATGCTGCTACACTGAACCAACAACAGGATTTAATCACTAAGTTTGTGGTTTATTGCATCACAGTTTAAAACTAAATGTTATCCATCATCATACATTCACCGACCAGGTAAATGACACTTTTTCATATTTTATGCTAAATGGCTAAAATTATGCAGTAGCTAAATTAGATTAGGACTAGTAGAGGTAGATATTGAATGGGCAGTGCCAGGCAGAAATATTTTGTGAACGTACTTGTCTTTCATTATGAACAGTTAGAAGGTTTAACACTTTCAATTAAAACAAACATCTTAGGGAAGCTATTCTAAGATGCTTTGGATTTTTTAGCAATATTTATCTCACTATATTACAAACTCTTTGATATGATCCCTTGTAAAGCGGACAATTTTTGTCCTCCCAGTTTTCTGCCATGATTCACATGAAGACTAACATACAAAGCTAGAATCTTTGTGAACATACTACTGGTTTTGCTTGTACCACTCTAAAAGTAATACACATTTACAGCTTCCTTGGCATGGGAAGACTGCATTTATAGTATTTACAGCTTCAGTCATCTTTCTAATAATAAAAAAGCTATTTTATATTTAATCTAAAATGGAATTTCTATTATGTCACCTCCTGATAACCCACTTTAGTCTCCTTTTGCCAAGCTGCTCTATCAGTTGTTCCTTGTCATTCCCACTGCTCACTGTATACTCCTGGAAAGCAACTCTGCCCAACACAGCCATTAAAATTAGTGTCTGTAGAGAGCTCCTTTAATTTCCAGGAAATAAAATCATGACAGCATGGCCCGGAGGTTTTGAAAAAGCATACACCCTTTGCTCCTCACATCATTCCAGAACAGCTGACAACTGGAATGCTCCTGGAAGCAAGAGCCTTTCCCGAAGCTCAGCAAACACTTTCCTCCAAATGCAACTTGAGCTTTCATTAATGAGCTTATATATGGCTCAAATCAGTTACTGACACAACTGTCTAATTACACTATATTTGCACTATTTTCCTTCACAGGACCCCAGAGCACTGTATTATCACGTAAGCATAACTCTGACTTCCACATAGTTCAAGTTATTTTACATTACACTTAGGTACAAAAGGCATTTTTAAAGCAAAATTCCTTAGGGGAAAAGATTTCAAAGCTACCTAGGTACTCTGTACAGAACACTTAGACCAGTTAAACCAATCACAAAAAGGGAAAAATGAATTTTTTATCCGTGTCTATTGAGTTGGATTATGGTATCAAGTGGTTTTGTTGGCATTAGTAGCACGTATTCAAAGCAGAACTGTGGCAACAGCACGCGAGCACTGCAGGAATGATGACACCATTGCTCCAACCCCAAAAGGCATCACATTAGACAGAGACCTTACGTTTTCTTATTTGATCTTGATACTGAAATTGTATTTGCACCTCTGGCTCCTCAGGCCTGATCTCACCCTGCCCTCATGGGTGTTTTCTTTCTGTGAAAACACAATTCAACCTGTGAGTTGCTACACCAACTTCCAGGGTCTACTGTTATGGCTGCAGATCCTCCAGATCTGGCAAATCCAAATGCTTCAGGAAGATTTAACAGGTTGATCATAAACACCTCATATCTAGCCCTAGAGAAGAGCTCTCTGGAAAACTTGGAATTTGCTCCCTATGCTAGGGGAAACCATGGGTGACAAATTTCCCTTTCTGTTCTGGCTGACACAGCACACACTGGAACAAGCCTCCCCCTATGAACATGCAAGTATTAAGACCTCTACTGAAAAAAAAATGAAAAAGTGTCACATATAAAAGCTTTTAAGGCATTTAATATGCAAAGAAATGAGTTATTGAATAGCTAAGTTTGAGGCTTTTTTACCTACTTGTTCACACATGAGCCTGCATACTCTGGTCTCCACATGGAAGAAGCAAGTACCTCACCCACCATCACAGGGAAAACCGTAACTTTCAGTTCCCCACAAATTAAGCCCATGTCTGACTCTGGCATTGCTTCAAGCAATGCACATTTGCACCATCTACAGTTTCTTATCTAGGCGTAATTTGTCAGCTGAACTTTTTTTTGTCCCCAGGAAAGATATCCACACATGTGTCATCACCAGTGGCTCCACTGATGGTGAAATCTTCCTTCTCTGGTGAAAATCATGAAGAATCAAACCAAGTTGTGTCATGCCAATGCTCTAGGTCACTCTGACCATGACTTGCAATCCATGCTCACCTGCTCTGGCAGCCAAGCACCGATGATTAGAGTTTTGGATCTCAGCACACATAGGAAAGCTTCCCTTGCAGCACAGAACTCTGCTACCACTTCACAAGACTCACTGTACTGGATTTCAACTTCACTTCCAGTTCTTAAAAGCTCTTCCTCAGAAGACAGCCTTTCATCTAACAGGAGAGATGTAAAGATGAAGGAATAACAATTTCTTTTCCAATTAAAGAAACTCCATCTTCAGGCAAACTCTAGGCTCAGTTTTCTGTCCTGGGCTTCCAGTCTTCTGGAAGTGAATGAGGAACCTCTTTAATTCAAAAGCACCATCTCTGAAGCAGTGTGGATGCCTTTCAGCAAGGTTATGAAGTCTTTAGGGAAATCATAATAGATGTGTAGATGGAGACTTCTGGAAGGCCCACAGAAGCATCCTTTTCCCCATTTGCACAAGTAACTTCCTGCTTTTAGTTCATCCATTTCATTGCAGAAACAGGCAGTGAAAAAGTAAAGGAAATAATCCCATTTATAGGCAGCACCCAACACAACAGTATTTGGAAAAAAAGGAACTTGCTTGATGCAATTCAGAATCTGAGTGAGCACTCATCTGCCTCCAGCTTAAGCATCAGAAGCCAAGAAATGGGAAGCAATACTCAAGAGCCAAGGCCAAAAGCTCACAGCTTGTGTAGGCAAGATTGAACCATCTCCAGGAGTTGCAGAAGACATGCAGTCCAAGCATCTCAAGCCGCAGAAACAACTGAGATCAAGACATCAATATCGGAGTCAGTTAAAGGCTCTGCAGTTATTCTAGTCCCTAAAAGCCCAGCAGGTTAAATATACACATACAGCAACACACACTTCTGACAGGAACTATACTGGAAACATACACAAGGACAAGCTAACCATGGAAAGAAAGTAGAACTGAAGATATAGTAAACAAAAGCCTGTTGTTCTGACAGTTAGAAAACTACAAACTCCAATAAGTCTTCTGGGATTTCTTAACTGTACATGTCAATCACCTAATTCCCTTATGTGGAAGAGGAAGGCTGTGTATCCACACAACAGATACTCTGTAACTGAACTCCTGCAGTGAAGAAGGCACTCACTTTGTAAGCTGTAGTTTATTTCTGCTCTGTTTTATATGATGAGCCTACAATAGAAAACATTTGAGCACTTATCTATATTAACACAGACTTGTAGACTGAAGCTTGACTTGGAAAACAAAATTCAACCTAACACTGGTGGAACTTAAAAGTCAAGTAGCAAAGCATTCTGTGTTATAGGACTTCCCAGACATTCAGTATTTACATATAATGCATTTGCACTTTCTACTCAATGACCACCCATCAGCAGTGACATTGTTCGCATGACTGGACAGCACAGTAAGCCAACCCTGAGCTGCACTCCAGCAAACCCATTCATTGTCAAAGTACATAGATTGGTTTCAATATTCACACAGTTGTTTTTCAAAACGTTTTATTGCATTATATTTGGTACCTTATGTTTGACAAAGGAAATTACATCTGTAACTGCAGGAATAAGAAGCTGGTCTGTTATTGAAAAAAAATCTTGGGCCCCTTAAAAGTTACAAAGTCTTGGGCTTGCCTGAAACAACTGAGCAAGAAATATATTCTTAGAAATGTAGGGCTTCAAGTATTACAAACCTGTGACACTGTGGAAAAGTTCCAGAGGTATCTAAACTGCAGCACTTTTTTTTTTTTTCTGCATAACATGAACAAGGCCTGCTGAGGTTTTAATCTATTAGTCTCTTGATCAGTCAAAATGGTAGTCAGGAGTTTTCCTCTTTGCAACTTCAAGCCATAGCATGTTCTCATTTTGTTTTCACTGTATGTGAAAAATGCATGCGATCTTTCTAATTGGTGCCACATCACAGTGCATAATTTTATTTGGTTCTTGCATTACAGTTTTAAAAAGTCCAGCCAACCTATGCCAATAGGTTCATCTCAAGAACAGCAATGTTGATTCTCCCCTCCCCTCCCCACCCCAAGTTTAATTCCAAGAGAGACCATTTTTAACTGGCTCCTTCAGGCAAAAACTGTGGTGCAAGAACATCAAACTGATTGTGTACAGTGAATTTCAGAGACACAACAAGCTTATTGAACACACTATGTTTCTTAATTCTGGTTGACAGCTGTATGTCCAAGCACCCCCAACATAACATGTATGTTGCAGGTTTCTTTGTATATTCTGATTCACATTGCATACTTCCTATGGACACAATCATCCCCCGTATCAAAATCTGTCAGATGCTAAAGCCCCATCAACTCTTTGTGCTCAGTGAAAGAATCCAGTGCTAAAACAGCAGTTTTGCTGTCTGAGAGAATAGTAATCTCACAAGACAAATTTAAAGTTAACATTTCTGCCACACACCTGCTCTGAGGGCTACACACCTCCAGGTCTCATATAAATTAGTTTAAAAACGTGGGTGGGTAGGTAAAGAGAAGGGTTGTTTATTTTTTCCTTGTTTCAATTTTAGCAGCTTTTAATTTTTAAGAAACTGAACAACCTCTAACCAGTAATATGTTAGATATTTTATATATATACTTTGTCAGCAGGATAAAAAAAAAGTAAAACCATTTGAAGGCAACGGGGTTTTTTTCCTTCTGTTCTTTGTGTAAGTTAGAACAATTCAGCAGGTGCGTGACAAAAATATTATACACCAGATATGGTCCAACGTCATTTTTCCCAATAAAGTTGTTCATATTTCATTGGCCAGTTCTTCAGGTTCTGCAGAACTATCTCCATTAACTGTGATCTTCATATCTTCTTCATATCCAGGGGGCATGAAAGCCAAAGCATACGGGAAAAGCTTATGACAATTTCCTCTATAAGTTTCAGATGCTTCTTTACAGTCTCCAAGGCTACCGTCACATAAAGCTTCTAATACCTCCATACAAGTCTAGTTAAAGAGAAAAATAAAGAAGTGTTACAGTCTTTTAAACATTCAACTGAACACTCACAAACCATAAATACAATGCTCCAAAGAAAAACCTCTGTTGTTGTTGGCGTTTAGGATTTCTTCCTTTCTTTTCTTTATCTTAGGGAATTTTCTCTCATTTTTGTTGCTAAGAAACAATAATGACCAGTACTTAAGAGAGACAAGAGAAGTAACTATGGAGAAAGGGGAGGAGTGCAGCTGGTGTTACTGTAGAGGCTGAGGGGTTTCTCTCAGAGGGGCAGAGATAGCACAAGAATTAGGCTGGGGAAAAAGGGGCTGGGGCAGCTGCTAGCTCTCTTGGCTTTGGAGCAGGATGGTTGATCTGTTGCTTGGAGGGGGAAACTCACTGCTGCTGTCAGAGCCCAGCCCTGCCCTGTTTCTTCTGCTGTAGATGAGCCTTTGTTCCTGAGAGCAACCACTGAAGTGGGACCTTATAAACACCCTACCTCACCAAACAAAGGACCTTTCACCATCTGCTCCGCTGCCTCAGGGGAAATCCCGGGATATCCCAGCCCTTTTCCCTCCCAGAAAGCCTCTCCCAGCTGTGTTTGGGTGCCGGGCTGCCACTGCCCAGCCCCCTCAGGGGTTTTTTTTGCTACACTGTAGTCACACACCCCCTGCCGGCCAGGACCTCCTGTGGTTACAGCTATAGCTGCGGGAGTTTCTGCTGCCTCTCACTTGAGGCCCCAGGTGAGCCCACCCTGCTGTTCCAGCTTGCTGCTTCCAAAGTTCCTGCTATAGCTTCATTTGCTATCCAGAGGGGGCACCAGGATCAGATGCCCCTGAGGGGTTTGTAAAGGAAGCCCCTTTTTCCATCCCTTCCGCCAGCTTCGTCCACCATTGTCCAGTGGAGAAAAACAGCCAAACTCGTGCCACAGCGCCCCCTGCAGGTGCGGGGGAATCATCGCACCCGCCCTGCCCGACCGGGAGCCACCAGCGCCCCTGCGGCTGTGAGGGGAAAGTGCCCGCAGCCCAGAGAAGGCTGATACTGAGTTTCTGTGTCTGTCTGTTGTTGCTGACATTGTTGTTTGTTTGCTTTGTTATATATATACTAGTAAGAACTATTATTCCTTTTCTTTGCCTGAAAGCCCCTTAATTTCAAAGTTATAATAATTCAGAAGGAAGGGAGTAATATTTTCCATTCCAAGAGAGGCAGGCTCCTGCTTCCCTTAAGAGACACCAGTCTTTCAAAACCAGACAATTGTTTACAGGTTTCAAACAGTAGTTCTGTTGTCTGATATAAGAATAATCTCACCAGATAAATTTAAAATAGGATTTCTGCCACAAACTTGCTCCAAGGGCCAGACACCTCCTTTCAACATCAAATGACATTTTAACTAAACACGGCATGAAATACCAGTGTAGTCTGATTTGAAATAATGCAGTTTAAAAAGGGATCTAAAACCCAGCTAGAAGTTTTGACAGTAAAATGAAAATTAATTTGTCACTTGTTTCTTTATTTTCCTTTAAAAATGTTATTCTTGCTAGTTGGCAACCAAGAACCCCACTAGTCTTGGGACACACTGATCATTTCAGCAATACATATCTTTCAATCAAATAGAATTACTGTGATAGTACAACATTTTTCAGATATATGCAGTTTCCTGCCCATTTTTGTTCACGATTTAGAAGAGGAAAAGGATATTTCCTGTGGATTTTTTTCAGCCTGCATTCCAAACTTGAGAAACCAACCTACTGAGCTCCACTAAAGCCTGGCAGCATTTAACACCCACCCATGGCTGTGTGCAGGCATTAGCATAGCAAGGCAGTTTTTTCCTGTTCCTCTGACATTTAGTATAGCTTTTATTTCTTCTGTGTGCTGAGATTAACTGCTCTGTCCTCCTGCTAGGAGTTCTAGGGTTATAGAGTTCTCAACAACCCCTTTGCTTCACATTTGCTCTTTGCAACACTGGCATCCACAGAAAGACAAATATATCTGGTTTTATGCCTGCAGTGTGCTCCAAGACAGCTGGTCTTTACTACAACGAAATGTAATGAATTTGATCTCTTTGCACACAAAATGCCTTTCAACAAACATCTAGACTCCTTCAGATTCTCCATTTTTAGGGTACTTTCAGTTTCCCATTTAGAAGTTCAGTAGAAGTCCAACTCTTACTTTATGCTGGCGCCAGAAATGCTTAAATTCAACATTCTCAGTTTTATCACAACGCAGTGTACAAGAAGCTTATACACTGCTGAGTTGGTAAAAGCTTCTTCTAGTCCTACCAAGTTCGCAACTCCAAAGCAACCAAATACTTTTGGTTATACTTAATCTTTTCCCAGTCCAATTTCTAGAATCCCAGTCGCAGGCAAAAACCAGCAAATAGAAGGCAAATTAACTTTTGTATTTTAAATCTATTGATAATCTAGATTAAGCTCTTTGAGTACACTCAAACAGTAAGAAAACCTGAACCCAAAAACCAACACTCAAACAAGACAACTTTATGAAAAATGCTAAATATGTATAATATAAAAGACATGAGTCTCTGTCCCATACAAAACAGCTAGAATAGAGTAAAGATCTGAATCTTTAACAACCTAAATGAATCTATAAATCAAGACAAATTGTCCTTTATTGTCTCTTTTTCCCTCCTCTGTCTAGTCCAAAAATTCTAATGTGAACTTAAAATCTTTCAAAATTAAAATTCTATTGAACCCACTATATTTCCTAAGAGATTTTTTTGGAAAACTCCAAATTTGTTCACAAAAGAATAATTTTAAAGTAACATTTACCAATTTTATTTGCAACAGATCTAAAAAATTGAGTGCAGACTACTATAAATTGCAGCTCAGAACTTACAAGTCTTCCCAGATCAATATGGGGGAGCGGGGAAAGGGGCATGGAGGCAGCGTCACAGGGAAATTATTCCATGACCACCAGAATGGAGCAAAGACTCAAAATTTGGTAAGCTTTCAACTTAACTACACACTAAGGCAAAACTTCGCATATGCAGCTTTTATTAAACCAATGGTAATTCCCACAGCTTGTAGAAAGTTGACTATGGAAAGCCTTCCCAGAGTCTGGGCCATGCCTTTTCTTGTGAACAGGTGCCTGTGTGGCAGCCAAAACTCAGACAAACTACTACCTTTTCTTTTGCCTTGTGCATTCTCTTAAGTTTAGTAAGTTTTCCCATTACCTGTCACAATAATATGGTTTCTGCTGCTGCTGTTTTCATATTATCACAAAACTAAATTTATTTAAATAAGCAAAAAGGATATGAAGTATTTCAGTTCAGATGAACCTGACACTCCCTTCTCTCACAACTCAACCTCTTTACCAAAAGGCACAACAATGATTTCAGCTTCTTCTTACCTCCAAAATTTGCTTAAAGCTTCCACAGATACAACAGAAGTTGTAAACAACTTATAAATATATTACCTGAAGATTTCTGTTAATAAGGGATTCATCCAGGGTCATTGCCAGTTCCACTGCCCTTTTCTGACTGGAAGGATCTAAATAGTACATCATTTTGGCAGCTACAGGAGGAAAAATAAGACTCATCACCCAGTGGATTACCAAAACCATCTTATATACAAACATAAAATAGAGGTAATATTAGGAAGAGGGTGAACGGAACTCTCCAGTAGTTGTTCAAAATGGAACTAACTTGGAGCATAAAGCTTGACACCTAAGCAGGTAGAAGGGAAGCTCCAAACAAAGCACTAAGACAAACATTCAGCACATATAAGAAACAATAGGGCTGAGAGGTCCCAACATTTGTATTTTAGCAGCACAAAGAGAAAAGTAAAAGAAAACCACAGACAACCTGGCAATCATGTTGTCAGAAATACATAAATAGAGAAGAAAAGCACTCTGTGAGTGAAGGAGGGATTGTTACATCACTGGGGCTGATACTGATACCACTGCCAGAGAAGCACAGAAAACACAGAAGTAGGGCAGAACAAGGAGAAAGGCAAAATACCTGATAACCTATGTGGCAGTGAGTCATAGTTCCTTTTGAGGAAAGCTTCATTGAAGTTCTTTGGATTAGTTGCTCCAAAAAGCCGATTCATTTCTTGGTTTAACACTGTTCTAACAGCATCAGGCAGATCTTTACTTTCAGATACTGTCAGAAGAAAGAAGCTGAGGTGAGCATAGGTAATCACAATAAAATACGCTTTATGTGTTTATTTTAGTATTTTTCATGTTTACATTATTAAAATAATTGGAATGTACCGCAAAGGAAGATGCATGAGATTTGAAGAGGTAAATACTGCATGTGGTTAGAAGCTTAACTGCAGCAGTTTTCTGATGCTTAGAAAAAGCCAAAGCTTTTTTACACCAATACACCCTTCCCCTTACTAATTAAAACCTAGTAGGCTCAAAGGTTAGTATCACACAAGTCTGTTCTCAAATGTGTCTAGTCTGTAGCCCCAATGAGAAAGGGTGACCTTTGGGGAAGGGAGAGAATTCTTCCAACTTTTACCGGTAAGGACAGAATTCTAAGCCCTTTCCTTGCATGCTGACACAGGCTGTCAGCAAAAAAAGCCACATTCCTCCCTCTGCCGTTTCCGTTTATTCACTGCCTCTCTCTTTCAGGCTTCACATACTGCTCAGAGTCTTAAAAATTCTTAGCAATACTGGAATGACTCCAAAATCCAGCTGCAGTCATAATACGCATGCTTAATTTTAGCATGAATCAGTTGTTTAAAAAGCTTTCTAATACATGCATTAAATATTTTAATTAATTGTGCTAAAAATCAATGACTGCAGGTTTGGCATCACCTGGCAGTGTGCACAGATGAAGCCCTACCAAACAGATACATACCACTGCTGAAGAGATGAATCATACACTCATGAAGCCAAGGATGACTAGAATCAATAGCAAAGGCTCTCTTCACAGACTGAAGCATGAGAAGGAACTTCTCTGGAAAAAAAAGGTGTTGACAAATGTTCAAAAACCTGTGGCAGGAACTCACTGCATTGTGTTAAAGGAGTATTTAGTGTTTGAAATTAGAATGATCAGATGCTGAGTGTACTGCAAAAGCTATTTTTAATAACATACATCTATTTAACCAGGAAATTACGTGGATAATTATCAAATGTTCAAACTTTGGTTTTCACAGACTGCTCATTGCTGGGGTGTTGGTCCAGTGAAAAGCTGTGTGTCATGACAGGGATGGGCTCCTCACACCTCATCAATAATTGCTGCTTAAGTTCCAATATACACCTTTATGATTCACAAATTGCTTGCTTGCTTTCAGTAAGTTTTCTCACCTACCTTTTCGAAAATAAATCTCAAAGGCAAAAAGATGAGTCTCTATTTTGTTCTTCACTAAATTCTTCAGGGGTGTTAAAAATTTAATGGCTTCTTCCAAAGGTGCTTCAACCTACAGATTCAAGGAAGTGACACACAACTAAGTCAAAGTTGAAATCTAGTAACTACAACAAAAAAAAATCAGCTATTGCTGAGTCACATCAGAGTTACTCTCCTAAGGCAGTGCATAAGATGCTTAGAACCTCTTCTGTTACAAATTTTGCAGCTTTCACTCAATGTCTAAACACAGACTAAAAAGTCAAAAATATTTGCCTTCTGATGGCTACAAATCACATTTGTAGAGACACAAGTCTTTTCCTTCTATCCTACACCAGTAGTGAATACAACTGGAGCTGAACCTGCACTGAAAAGAGCAGTGTGTCTGCCCACACCAACCTACACATGTGGGCCCGAGATGATGGTAAATGACTGATAAATGCCCATGACATTCTGCTCGTGTGAGCTTCAGACAGGTTCCTGAAAGCTGCCAGGTCATGTTGACAGTCCCAGCCAAAATACCAACAGCAAGCTGGAAGCAATTAGATATTGAAAAAAGGTCTCCTAATCTTAGCTAGTGTAATCCAGTAAATGGAAGCTTTCACATGAATTAATTCTGTGCAAGGGTTCTTTACAGACAGGTATCTTGCACATAGAGGTTTGGGACTACTCAAAAAAGAACTGTCTGTTATCCTTTTTCTTATGAACAGAAACTACTCTCTAAGAAGCAGATACAAATTTTGTTGTGTGCCAATAACAATTCAGCAATATCAAAGTGATACACTTCGTTGCAAGTAAGTTCAGCTGAAGATGGCAATGGACACCTTCCTGCTAAACTTAACTACAGCACCTGTCATAAAAACAATTCCATCATTTCTATATGCTGCTGATTTTACATACACACTGTGCACATAAACTATTTGGAACCTACGAAACCTCATTTCAAAGCTATGCCTTTAGTGCCAAAGCTACATACTCAAACAAGTCCAGGGCAGCTGTTTCAGGAAAACTATTTGCAAGTGACCAACTATGTCAAAAACGGTCTTTTGGCACCAACCACATTTCAAAGTCTCTATATCATGATGGTGATATTGAATTTGGAATTATATTGTATTGATATCTATATATTAAAGACATAACTAGATTTACCAAAGGAATGCATTATAGAGCTGCAACTATTCCTTATAATATTGGGGACTGCCTAGATTTTTCAGGGCTATCCCGTGACATCCCTCTACTACAGAACTCAATTTCAATACATGCTGTTGCATTTCAATCTTAGCTAGCACTGCAATTAGTTCAGCTTCTTGCAACCAGTGAACTAAACAATGGAAATACCAACAATATTCTTAATAACTAGTCAAGTTTAAGTCACTTGTTTCCTGGCTACAGAGTGAAGTTCAATGACTCAACTTTCAAATATCCCCTCAAGAGCAAATATGACTCATTTTAGTATGAATGAAGTATGACTATAGATCCAGAATACTGGATCTATAAAGACTTACAATCTATACTACTATTGCTATAAATGAATTTTTCCAGTTTCTGTAATTTTATCTTTCCCTCACAACTTTTTGAGTGTTGTCCTGCTCCTCAGAGGTGTAACTCCTGCTAAAAGAAGAGTCTTCTGGGTCACCTCCCTGTTGTATCTCTGTAGTTCTTAATCCAGATCTCTAAATCCATTTCAGTCTAGCCTGCTATTTACTACTACAGCTTCTTTACTCTTTTTTCCTCCCCATTCAAAGCATATGCAAACAAATCCTGTTAAAGCATTCAGCACTTCAATGTCTCCTCTTTCACAGGCTGACTATGCGAACAAAAGACTATCGGGGACATAAAAGAGTGAATGATAATCATCTTACATACAGGATAGAAAGACTTCCACACGACCAACTAGAAATAGGGTATAATCGACAAGTTAGCGAGTAGACACATGGAGATGATCGCTAACAATTCCACCTGGTAATTGAAGTTTATGACTTCATTTATAACATCATTGAAGTTTATGACTTCATTTACTGTCTTTGAGAACTGGGCACAGAAGCTGTGATTTCCACACTACTGACACTGTATCTAACAAACTAGCCCTAGAGAGGAATTCTTTTTAAAATGCTGTCTGTGAAGAGACACCATACAAAAACAGTAAGTTATATGAATGGCTTTTAAGTTTTGTGTGTGTTCACTGCAACTTCTCTAGAAATTTCTAACACTTTATTATTACATTAGTAAGCACCTTTGCCAGTTTCTCAGGGATAAGTTCCTCTTTCGGTCCTCCAATTTCTTCATCATCATCATCTTTCTTCTTTTTCTGATTCCTCTGTTGCTTCTCCTTCTCAGCATTTTTCTTCTCCTCCTCCACTTGTGCTTTCTTCTGGGCTCTCCTCTGTTTATTTCGTAGCTTCTTTAGCTCCTTGTCAGACATATTTGCTGTACACACACAAAGAACAAAACCACGTAACACTGATGTCCAATATTAACAGCATCAAGCAGTTGTCAAAAAACATCACCTTTTTTAAACTACATCTATTAATGAACAATGCTGTCATTACTTTTGTAAAAGCTTATTTATTATGGATAGATTATTTTGTAGTCTATGTTCCTGCTTCTTAATGCACAAATTCCTTACTGGAATTAGGGGACAGGAATTAGACTAATAGTATAATGAGATGAAAAATACTAAAACTTGACAAATTGCTCTTGAAGAATTCTCTCTTGAAGGATCCTCTAATCATACCATTTGAGGTGCCCGAAACCATAACCACATAAGCTGCTCTCAAATCAGAGATGAGGGGAAAAAAGTAAATGGATGATATAAACATTATTTTTACATCAGAAGCAAGAGATGATAAAATTTAAGTTGCTCCCTAGTGAAACTTCTGCACACTGATAAAATGCTTAGAAAGAGCTACCACCAAGCACATCCGCTTTAATCTGCTATTCCATGGACCAACCATGACAATGGTTTTTGTAGCCATTCCATAACACAAACATTTGTACTTTAGAGTTACAACTCTCACTACCAACCTATCACTGTTTTATAATAACCAGAATAAAAGCATACATTAGTTTAACTTCCAGCAGAACATATACTTTATCATGCAGTCCAAGCTGCAATTTGTCTGCTTTGAGTTGTGTAGAACTCTGGTTTTGGCTACTACAGTTGACAACTGTAACGAATGCTAGACCTTCCTAAAATATCCACTAATTAGTGAAACTGCATGATTAATAAATCCTGAGGGTTGAATACCTGTATCAGCCTCATGTTCTTTATTTTCATCTGTTAAGGGATTATCATGAAGTTTCAAATAGATCTCTATGGCAATCCGTGCTGCTTTGAAGTAGAAGGGATGTTGTCGAAGCACATCTTCTAGTTTTAACAAGTCCACATATGACCTAAGGGTGATCTTTCTCATACAGTAAGTGTGGAAGTCAAACTGGTCATCCGTGATTTCTACAAAATGCTAACACAATGTAACATAACATTATTTAGCAACTACTAATGAGATACTAACCTAGACTTTCAAGATATTACCTTAGTAAAAGCTACCGTTTGACAAATACAACCTAACTATTACAAACATTAACAAACCCTCCACAAATAAAGTCATGGTGAAAAGGACAGAAGACATCTTAGCTCAGAACCAAAACACACCCATTTCACAGTCTCCTAACAGTAACAACCTTTGAGAATTTGCAGTTTAACAGACAAAGGTTCTATATTCATTGTATTTAAACAGTATTTGAGGAGTTTTTCTTCTATTAACTGTTCTAGCTTTTTTTATTCAAAAGTATAATTTTAACTTCCACTAAATACCATGGCAATGAATTCCACACTTAAATAAGACATGATGTGAGAAAATACTTTCTTTTGTTCAAGCTCTGATTTCGACACCTTCTGATGTGCCTTTGTTTTTGTTTGAGAAGCGCTGAAAAGTCACTCCCCTCTTGAACTTCTCCAAATACTTATGATCGCATAACTTTATCCTGAACTCAGCTTTGTTTGTCAAAGCTCAGGATAGAAGAGTAAGCACAGCAAACTAATTGCAGTCTCTTCCTTTGGAAGTTACGCCACAGCAGGTGTTTTACTAGAACATTTTTAAGGAGGTGTGACACTCAGATGTAAACAGTGTAACAGATTTACATAGTGGAAGAAAAGTACTACTTCTCTAGTTTTAATTCCTCATGTGTCCTTTTGACTGCTGCTCCACATCAGCACAGAAGTTTTTGCAGCATTATCTATAATGATTTCAGGATTTCTGCACAGCAATAATTATCGTAAGGCCTTTTACTACTTATGCATAGGCAGAGAATTTGTCACTGACTACACTGCTGAACATTACATTTCATGGGCCACTTTATCATTTAGTACTGAGACAGCGCGGGTGTTGTCCTTGCAATATTCAGTCCATTTCTGTGGTAGTTTATTGATGAAAAAAAGGAGATCCTAGAGAGATGTCTTGGTAATCTCCATGATAAACTCCTTTTCTTGCAAAAGTTGATTATTTGCTCCCACTCTGTTTTCCGAGCCATGAATCAGCTCTTAAATCCATGAGATCAGCTTCCCTATCTTTTCTGAGACAGTTTAGATCCTTTATGGTGTGAAGTATGAGGTAAGAAGTGTTTCTGAAAACCAGAACACTTTTTTCAACTAGACTGCTCCTGTGGCATAACTGGCACCTCTACAAGATTTAAGAGGCACGGTTTTTTCTTACAAAGGTTTTGTTGATGGTTTCTGAATTCAATGTATTTGCTGATCTTATTTTTGAACTTTACTACACTTTCAATCAATTAATCCAATAAATAAACATAGTGACTTAAATCCTTACAAATATTTTTTTTGGGTGGCCTAAGTTAGCACTTCATTTGCTGACCTCTTCTGGTACCCAAGAGAACTTACAAGACTAATAGTTTCTTCCACAAAAGAATCTTACACGCATTTATTTAAAGGATTTGTGCAAACAAAACACGGTCCTGGCAAATCACAAAATGGTTTAGGTTGGAAGAGACCTTAAAGGTCACCTACTTCCAACCCTCTCCCACAGGCAGGGACACCCTTCACTAGACCAGGTTATTTTGATAATTTTACATCACTTTTTCTAATCACAGAATATTTCAGAGCTGAGTCCTCCCTGCAGAAGAGCAGCAGTGCTGAAATCTTGTAAAGCCTCTCTATGTGCAAAGAAGCACAGCTTCCTACTAAGTTCTGCTCTTTCAGCACATCTGTTACACCCTCAGCTCTCTGGTCTTTTTTCTAGACTTTAATGTGCTTTGAAAAAACCAAACTCATACCTGCTTTTTTTCAAAGCTGTGCATCCAAGTTTTGTTGTTTACCTCACTATGGAGCTGCCTTTAATGTGCAAGTATTTCCCCTTTTTAATAAAATTTCTACTTTAAGAAGTCTTTGTTTTTGCAATAGCTTCTTTTAAACTGTAGCTTTTTTTCTTAAGGAGTAGATAGTTAATATTTTTGGAATTTTTTTTAACATTCATTGTCTACCTCTAAAACAGTGCCTTAATAGTAAGTGAGATTTGTCCTTTACTTTAAGGATGGGCTTGTCAGGTCATTCACTTATTTTTGGACCTAAAGTACACATACTCTTAGTTTGTACCTAAATATCCATTCCTTATGTACACTGCCAAAACTAAGATTACTTTTGACATTTTTCTGCTCTCGTCTGGATCGTCAAGTAACTTTATAAAATCTCTTCATAATACTCAGTTTACAGTGGCATTTTAAGGAGGAGATGTAAGCATGCATATAAACTTGCCAGTAACCAACATGAAATGAAATCTCTCCTGAAGGTGCACGAAATGCACCCTTACTGCTCAGAAAAGTAACGTATCAGCACAGTAAACTTAAACCAGTGTTTTCCAACCTAAGCAGTTAAACTGAATACGTACTCTCTCAATTTCGTGGCATTTCTTAAGTGCTTCTCCAAATTTGTTCATTGCCTTGTAGGCTTGCGCACATTCTGTCTGAAACCACATGCACTGCATTTCATTCAGGTTCTCTACTGCTGAAGTTCCTTCCTAAAAGCAAAACCAGCATTATACAAAAAAAAAA
>VYZT01047010.1:0-51286 GCA_013400735.1 Pomatostomus ruficeps
GTGCTCCAGATTCTCCCACAGGCAGCCAAAATGATCCTAAGGGATCAGTACCAAAGGGCTTATTTTCACAACTCAGAAATGGATTAGTGGTTGTGCTTCTGAATTTTGGGAAGGGAAGGGAACTGTGTCAATGCAGGAAGAGTGAAAGGATGCCAGTGAGTATTGGAGGTGAACAAAAACTGTTCACACTGATTGAAATCCAAACTGCAAGAAATCTTTCCTGCTGGGCCTGCTCCCCAAGCATTTCCCATCCCAGGGCTGGAGTGCCTGGAAAGCCCAAGCCCCCCGTGCCCAGCCAGGGCGGGTTCAGGGGCTCCCTGCAGGCTCTGCTGAGCTCTTGGGGTGCTGCGTTGGTTATCAGTCACACCACACCACGACAGAGCTGCTGTCACCCTTCCCTTTGCATGCCTGAGCTGGGATTGACATCTGGCAAGAGCCACAGCGAGACTGCCCGGTCAGCCCCAGCTCCCCAGGCTGCTCCTCAGCTCGGGGCTGAGCCCTCACCCACTGGGGCTGGGAATGGAAATGAGCAGAGGCTCTGCTGCCAGTCAGGCAGAGGGGATGGCTTCAAGCCTTCGTTTGGATTTGGTTGCAGCAGCAACAAAGTTATAACAGGAACTGATATTTTTATTCTTTTCATTTGCATTTGAAATGTCACTCTGGGGAATTCACTATTATTGTTACTGCAAGTGCCTGCCTTGATTTTTCCAGTCCTGACCGTGCTGCACACATGGATACTGGGACTGATCTGCCCTGCAGAGAGCAGCCAAATTTCAGTGCCAGGCAGAGATTAATTGGGGTGGGAGGCAAGCAGAAATTAAATGGGGTGGGAGAGGAGCTGACACTTTTCACCTGAGGAGTGTTTCAGATCTGCTTCTGCACTTTGGCAAACTGATAAAATCCACTGGGCAACAATAAACTTCCTCCTGAGTGCTGTGATTTATTTGTGATTAATTCCCACATAGCCCAGAGCAGAAGTTTTTGTTTTAAAGGTATTATTGTTGCTGGTAATTTCGGAGTGACACCCATGGGGGGGCTGTCCTGGCTGGGACATTCTCTCTTTAGGTGCTCTACAAACCTGGGACAGGAGCTGCGCCCCAGAGGAACTGAATGAGGAGTTAAATCCTGGTTTTCTCACCAGGCCCCCTGCACCCCAAAACCTTATTCCAGCAGCAAGAATCTCCTGTGAGCGATGCGTGTGGCTGGAGTAGGTGCAGTTGTTGTTGCACATGAAAGGATTCTGGGTCCTGGAAACGAACCCTTGGATTGTTTCCCAGCGCAGTGTGCTCGTAGGAGAATAACAAACAGATCACAGGGGGCTCTAGCAGGTCATGCACCATCTGGGCTCTCGTTCTTGGCTCCAGCCAGGCTGAAGGGTTTGTCTCAGCCCACCACCACTCCTGGAAATGGTTCGCACATGTGAAGGCTCTCGGCAGTCTCTGATCAAAGAGAATGGGGCTTTGGGAGAAAACTGAGGTGAGCTGGGCTCCTCCAACCCTCCTGGTTACACCAGAAATATTTGGGTGCTCAGATCCATTTCAGCTCACCAGACTGAGCTGGAGTCTTCCCGCTGTCTCAGTGATGCTGTGCTGGGAAGGACTTGTGCTGTTGAGGCAGCAAGAGGACAAGAACCTGCTGCACTGCGTGGTTGTGGCCACCAGAGCAGGAGCTTCTCTCTCCGCTCTCCTTGCCCAGCCCTTGCCCGGTGCCATCGCTCTGCACCCAGCTGGCCATGGCTGGTGCCAGCCGTGTCACCCTGCCAGCAGCGCTGGCCTCTCCTGGGCAAACCTGCTTGGCTCCCTCAGGCTTTGGTGCTGCCAGAGCCCTCTCAGCTGTGCTGTGACAAGCACCAGAGTCCTGCTGCCTGAAGCGATCTGCCGCTTTTATTCCACATGTGCACATTCTTTCCTCCTAGAAAACACTCTAGCTCTTCTTCCTCAGCAGGGGACGGGGAAAAAAAAGCTGCAGGAAAGGATCTGGAACATGCTAATAACTGCACCCGCCTCCCGGGGCACACATCAATCTTCCCACGACGTTCCCATGGAGATGACCCAATCCGGAGTTCTCCCCTCCTTCTCTCCCAGAGCTCTTGAACCTGCCGCACAGGCAGGGGAAGTTGGTTAAAACCCAATCTCTGAAAATCCAGTTGGTAAAAGTCCTTTGAGAACGGAGGTGTGGGGATTGGAGCCGCAGCAGGGCCACGCTCTGCTTCACCCTGAGGAGGAGAGCAGAGCCCAGCAGAGCTCAGCCCCTCGGGAGGAGGGGAAAGATCAAAGGAGGGGGAACACCCGGCTGGTCCTGAGGTGACCCAGGGAAGTCAGGGCGTGACCCACACCCATGTTTACCCCTGTGTGATGTCGCTGCTTTCCTGCAGGCTCTGGAGCGAAAGGGAACGATCCTGGAGGGTTTGCTGCTCCAGCTTTGGCAGAAAACATCACACAAAAGTCATGGCTACATCTGCGGAGGAGCTGATAACTACTGAGCAGATCTGCTTCTGGCTAGAACAGGCCATGTGCTGGCTCCTAAGGACAAAACATGAGAGGAATGAGAGAAAAATACGGCTGTTGGACCTTCACACAATGAATTCCTCACTTTTCCAAGTCACCTTGGAAACCTTGGGGGAGAAACAGGCTTGGACCACCTAGCACAGACTCTCAGTGATTGCAGTGTGCAAAAATACCCTCTCGATCACCCCCGGCCCCTGACAACACCATCATTCTCCTTAAGTGTGTGCTAAATATGCTGTATAAAAATAAAATGTATCTTTTCTGATGACACAGAATCCTCGTCTTAAAATGTAATTTATGAGGGAGCATAAATCGCCGATAGCCTGCATTGCTTCTGCTAACTCATGAGAAAAAGACTTTGTTCTGAAATCTTGCCTGTGGTGCTATTGGCAGTGATTATTCTTGTGAAAAACTCACCAAGTTTACCCAAAGTCCCTTGCAGACATCCCTGGGGTCACCGTTTCGCAGAGGGCACTGCCTGCTTACCCACGGTGTTGGGTAAATTGGGGTTTGGGCCACGAGGGGACTGTGTTGATGCTGTTCCCGCTTTTCCCCAGCAGAGATTGCACGGGACCCCAGTTTTACTCCAAACCCAGCTGTTGGGATCAGCAGCCAGCATGGACACAGGCACATTTATAGGGATTTTATTCCCATGCTTCTCCCCCCGCCCCAGCAAAGAGCTGAGTGTTAAGAGAGGGTGAGATTCAGCTTCAAAAATAATGAATTTTCATCGCATAAGAGGATATTTGCAGAGCTTAATGAATCAGGTGTTGAAATCTGGTCGGAGGGGCTTGGAATGCTTGACACTAGTTTTTATTTTGAAAACCATCACCTTAGGATGTGCCCAAGCCATCCCTGCTCTGCTCCAGCATTCACTAAATCCCCCAGTGCCTGTAGGCAGGAGCCCCATCATTACACGTGTGTTTGACCAAAACACCGAGCTGGGATGTGCCGGGTGAGGGTCACTACCCAGCGGGTCACAGCAGCGGCTGTGCCAGGACACTCCCGTGCCACAGGCATCGCCACTCGGCGGGTTCTGCCCTTCCCTGGGCCACCAGCAACAGGAGAACCGGACAGGGAGAATCGGACAGGGAGCCGGAGGGAAGCCGGGCATGGCCGGGACTCTCCCTTGCTGGTCGCTGCTGGCCAGGCAGGGACACGGGAGCGATCGCTGAGCAAAGGGAGAGAGCCCCGGCAGCGCCGGCTGTGGGGAAGCTGAGCGAGAGCTCCGAGCTCCATCGTGTGGCACGGACCGTGCTGGGTGTGCTGTGCACAGAGAAAAATGTAGATATGGTAGAAGCCACAGTGATAACCCAGCTTTAATTAGTGAGAGAAGCTGTTTTCACAGAAGTAGATGTTCATGGTGTGAGACTTTAAGAATGTGCAAAAGAAAACTTGTTATGTACCTGATTGTTTGTGTAGCTGTTTGGACTATCTGTAGAATCATTGTTGCTATAAATAATTCTGTCGGTGTGTGCTAACTACAAAAGATATAAAAAAGGAGCCGTAGAGTGGAATAAAGTTTCTTTCTATCCTTGGATTACGAGTGTGTGTGTGTGTCGTGTACCCATCTCGACCACGACAGCTGAACATCTCTCACTGCTGCACATCCCACACTGCACATCTCTCACTGCTGCACATCTCACTGCACATCTCACTGCACATCCCACACTGCACATCTCTCACTGCTGCACATCTCACTGCACATCTCACAATGAACATCTCTCACTGCTGCACATCCCACACTGCACATCTCTCACTGCTGCAAATCTCACTGCACATCCCATACTGCACATTTCTCACTGCTGCACCTCACACCCCTCTGCACACCCCGCTGCTGATGGGCTGCACCCAGAGCTGCTCTGGGCACTGCAGGCTGCCTCACAGGCTGGACTGTGCCGTTATCAGGGCTGCAGCAGTGACCAGCAGCGTTTTTCACATCCTGTTACCCACACACATCCCCTCATCCACACACAGGCACCAGGGAGTGCTCGCTGCACCTTTAACCGTGGGAATCACTGCACAAGGGTCACACAGACCCACAGTCCCTGGAAAGGCCGGTGCTTTGGCTTCTCACGGCCAGGGTGGCTCTGGGCCGGTCTGGCAGCGCCCTCTGTGCCACCACCACTGCTGGCGCCTGTGCCTGGTCACTTCCATTGCCAGAAATCAGATCTGAGCGAAATGCTCTGGCGAGTTTTACAGAAAAAGGAACTAAAGCCTTTGTAAACCTCTGCAAGAGGGGCACTGTCCCCACATTATGGCCTCTGCCTCCTTTCCTGGGCTGCTTTCACCACCCTCTCACTGCAGCTTCACTGCCTCGTGCTCCAGCTCAGGCGATTCCTTCGTTTTAAGCAAAAAGTTTCATTCCAGTGCTGCCCTTCACTGGGATTTGGCTGGGTGCTGGTGATACACCAAAAATATCTTACAGTGCACCTTTCTGGAGTTAAATCTTTGTGCAAAACCAAAATTATCTCTCCTTAATAGACCATTAACAGAGAAAAGAGAAGGGGGGTTCAGTTTGTTACTTGATGCTGAAAGGAGCCCTAAATTGAGAGTGAACCTGGGGCACAAGAGCTCCTCCTGATCCTGAGCCTCCCGGGTGTGTCAGAGACCTCGGAGCATCCCCGACCCCTCCGTGCACAGCAGCCGTGTCCCTGCCTCAGTTTCCCCAGGGGACAGCGAGGGACCCCGTGCTGCTGGTGATGCTTCGGGAAACCCAAATGCGAGGGTCAAGGCAGTGAAACTTTTTCCTCCGGAATCGGAATTTATTGCTCCGCTCCGGGATGCTGCGGGAAGGAGAAGGGGAGCTGCAGGCTCCCAGACGATGGCACTCGTGGTCTGCAGATCGCAGCACAGGCTCTGAAGATGGCCCCGGCCAGGGAGCCCATAAATAGCCCCGGACAGGCTGTCAGGCGGCCTGATTTAAGCACCAGAAATAGTGAAACTGTGGAGGTTTCTCAAAAATTAATTTTTCTAAAATGGGAGAAAGATGAAGCCGAGCCATTTTTTACCTGCTTCCCCTGCAAGCCTCTTCCCCACGGGGAAATCAAATTTAACTCCTTTGCGGCTGCCCCAGCAGCGTCCCGGTGGTGTTTGGTGGGGCTGGACCCTGCCTGTCCTGTCACTGCTGTCCCACCTTGTCTTGTTTCCATCCCTTGTCGTCATTTACATGGGAGATCAGGAAAAATTTCTGCACTGACATAAAATCAACCCTGACATTTTTGCATATTTTCCTGCTTTTCTTTTAAACAACTGTTAATTGTGTAATAATTTAACAATCATTTGCTGCTGGTTTGGGTGTTCCCTCTTGGTTATGGATCCTGTTGTTAATGTACCAATCACACCCACGCCCCTCCACTTTTCTAATCTGGGATGGTGTCACTGTTTGGCCTCCTGTACCCCAGGATGGTGCTCAGCCACTGCTGCTCTGTGTCAGAGGTGTAATCTGTAGTCAAAAACCAGAGATATTTTACTGAAGTGGAAAAAGAGAGGTTTAATCAGAGATTTTACAAACAGAGAAGAAGATACTCTCCCAAAGAACATCCGTGGTGCACCCAATATTTTCAGAGTAGCAGAGCATTGAGATCTGGTCAGCAAAGTCAATAACAGGGCTGGGAGCAAAGTACCAGCATGATGGGGAAATAGCCATTATATACTGCATTTACATGGGGTTCTTAATTACAGATATCAATCAATACAAAAATAAAATTCGTATGATCTATAGCCGTGTAAAACCGAGAGACGAGAGAGTCCAGACCCAGAATATTCACTATGGACTTAGGCCAGTGACGGATAAAGAAGATGAAAAAAGCTTCTTTAAGGTAATGGAATATTGTTCTTGCTAAGATAAATCCTATTTTTAGAGAAAGTTCATGAGGAAGAATGGACTCTAAATGCATTTGTGGGCAGACATCGAGGCAAGAAGTTGAGGATGGTTCTGGTCCAAGCTCAGAAGGTTGGAGACTGGGTTGAGAATATCTGAGTTTGCTGCACAGTGACAGAGTGAGAGACACCCCTTGGTGCCCCAGAGCCTGCATCCAGCAGGAGAACGAGGATGTGCAGGAGAAAAAAGGGGAAAACAAGGATTCCTGCTGACCCTTGTGATCACAGGGAGCACCAGGCCCAGGCACGGCGCTTTGCAGAATCTCTGCCTTTTCTGGAGCTGCTTTCCGAGCAGAAAGGAGTCTGAGAAGTTCCAGGCTGGGATTTGCAGAGTTGAGTTTAGGAAGGGAAAAATGACACTGAAGCTGAGCAGCCCCGGAGTGTCCTGCACTGCTTTTTAACCCAAGTGGGGAAATGCCAATGGGTTCTGCAGGATTTCTTGGGGAAATGCCCCGAAATGCACGGCCAGTGCAGCCACTGCGGAGCCTCAGTGCCACCCCCTCAGTGCCACATTGCACAGCTTCTCTGTCTGCAGGAGAGGGGACTGCAGCGACCTTCTCAGGCACGGCAGCGCCGAGCTGTCCCTCGTGCCACCTCAGACTCCGCTTTCTCCTTGAGCTCACCCAATTACCGGGTGTAATTGTTTAATAGAGCCACTTCACCGTCCTCTGCTGCGAGGCAAGGGGACTGACCACGTCTGTCTGTCGAGGTGGAAACCCTGGGGGTCTGGATGAGCCAATTACCGTAACCTGCAAGGGTTGTACGAGGCACTTTGGGTGGGTGAAATCAATTTAGGGGTCGGATAACTTCAAAACAAACAATTTCCCTTGTAGGATGGCTGGAGAAGCTCTGATTTTGGTCAGCTCCCCACCTCGGGTTTAAAATCACAGCAGAGCCCCTTTTTCTTGCATTTGTGGTTGCTTTTTGCTCTGCAGAGCTCAGCCCTGCTGCTGTCTCGGGGTGCTGTGAGTTCTGCTGAGAGCTCGTGGAAAAACATCCAACCTGGGAGCGTTCCTCCTGCTCCGGATGACGTGGCTGAGACATTTGCGTGATGTCCGGTGCTGAGAGGATGAGGAATGGACTCGTTTCCTCGCCGTGCAGTTCCAGGAGCGTTCCTGACAAACGGAGCCATCTGCTTACCTTAATCAAGGCATCTTGTTAGGGGCTGGTCCGAGGAGCGAGGATTAACCACGCTGCGCCGTGGCGTTATTTATGGCTCCCACTGACACCGCATCACTCTGTTATCCATACTCAGAGAAAAAGACCCACTGTAAGTGTAATTAGTTAATAAATCACCGTGAGTGATAAACAGAATGATGGATGCAGGTTTCAGTTGATCACTTTTTTATTAAGGGGAGATAAATCAGCATCATATTGTTGCTGTAAACCTTTCAAATTGGTCAAAAAAATCTCGCGGTGCCGAAATGCAGCGGGGAGGTGATTAACGTGTCAATTGCGCAGCAACAAATTGCACCTGATAATTGATATCAATCAATCCTTTTAATTTCTGGCCGATGTAATGGGTGTTATACATCATCCTGCTCTCCTGCCTCTCCAGCGTGGCTTCTGCAACCTCTCCTCCACACCCAGACACCTCTGCAGGCATCTCAGCCCAGCTCCCAGACCTGGCTGCTGCAGCTCCTGCAGAGCCGTGGTTTTCCCTGCATTGCTCTTGTTTTCTGGGCTCTGACCCCACCTGATATAAGGAAAAAACCAACACAGCCACCACGCAGCCTTCTGGTTTTATTTTTGCTGATAACATCACTCAGTCAGAGCTACAAACCTCACTGACAAAGGTTGGGTAAAACTCCAAAAGGCAGAGGCTGGGGGAAGTGATGGTAACATTAATTTGTGTCCTGCCATCCATCCAGGTTGAATCAAAACAGCAGCTTTGACCATTTTTGTGTAATAAGATGAGAAATTGGCAATAAGGGGACAACATCCCTTCCTGCCAAGGATCAGACAGGGGGGAGCACTGCAGCTCTCAGAGGAAGGGGCTGAACCAGAGGTGCAGTGAAACCTTTGGCTTTGCACAGATTTTTGGTCTCTTGGTGTTTAGCCACTGCTTTAAACAGTCAGTTATTACTTCCTCAGGGCAGGGCTCACAGCTCTGCTTGGTGTTTTCAATGTACCAAAGGAGAAAACCCTGAATTTTACCCCTTTTCCTGCGTGCCTGGGGTCAGACACCCCCGGGCCAGGGCTTGCTCCGAGGATGCTGCTTTAACCCACAGCTCCAATCAGTGCTTTGATCCTCTTTACCAACGCAAGCATTTTCCAGTGCAAAATTCTCCCTGCAGCTCAGTGCAGAGGTGAGAAAAAAGCGCTCAGGAATTACTTTTGGCTGCAGTTTTGCCAGACTGAAACAGGGAAGCTGGCTTGGAGCGGGCTGAGCACTTGGCCTGTGCTGCAGGTTCCGAGGAGTCAGATGTGCAGCAGACAGGAGCTCTGCCAGCTGGAGGGAGCTCTGCAGGGACCCGGTTATATTTAGGCACCAGTGAAATATTTGCCTTTCTGCCCTGCTCCTGGGGGAGGCTGCTGCTTCCTCCATGAGCCCACACCAGCTCTTCCAGCCCCTGTGCCGGCGTGGCGGGGCCCAGCTCACAGGCAGAGTGTTACTGGATATTATTGGAAGCAATCATTTTTCTCTTTGCAATGTGGCTCCTTCCTGGTGGTCGAAGCCCTGGATGCCACGTGAACAACCAGGAATTACCAGGCACGTTAATTAATGCCCTGGATTTCACTTGTCCGCTGAACAAAACCAAAGCTGGGCAGCTCTTACAATGTTTTAGTGGGGAGTCGGGCTTGATTTTGAGCCACAAGTGGGTCTTTGGGGCTGTAATCAGTGGATGATGTCCTCGGCTCATGGACAACTCCATGGGAGTGATGGAGCAACTTCAGCTTCCTCAGGTGGAGGAGAGAGGTGGCATCTCCCGCTCTCCCAATATTCCCTCTCCCGCCCTATCCACACTCAGCCAGGCTCTGGCTCTTCCTGCCTTTTCCTGTTCCATCGTGGTCTCCCCTCTGCGTGTGTCGGCCCTGTCAGCTCTCCCATCCCCGTGACACAGCGTCCCCTCACATCTCCCCTGCCATAATACCGGCGAGATGAATATTGCCCCATAAATGCCTCTTAAGTTAATGTGAGGCTACATCTCGCTACATCATGTATTCAACAAGCCATCATTTTCCTCATAAATTTTGAGGAGCGTTTCACCTTCCTGAAACGATTGGCTTGTGCGTCCGGCCGGGAAATAATCCCGGCCCGTGGCCTGGGCTGGCTGCAGGGGCTGTAAATCAGCCCAGGGCTCAGCAGCCATCCTGCCCTCCCCTCCCAGCGCTGCTGAGCGCCTTGATGGCATCAGCTCAGCACGAGCGACCCCGGCCCGCTGCCAGCCCCTAAATCAGCCCCAGACAGGTGTCACTCCGTGTGGAAGAGCCTCACTGTTCCTTGGGGGGGAGAGAGAAGATTCCTGGTGCTGCAGCAGTGATGCACGAACAGCAGCCAGCACCCAGGGGCACGTTAGACACTAAGAGCCCATCGCTTGTTATTTCCCTGGGATATTTCTGACACTTCCCCTTCTGCAGTGCTGAGTACACAGTGCTGGAACCACTCGGGCTCTGAACATCACCGGATTTTCCATTTTGTCACGGGACCACGGAGCCCAGAGACTTTCCTGCAGCCCGAGTCACACTCCAGGCTGCAAACTGTGCAGGGTCCAAAAGGAAGGGCTCTTCCTTGGGATGCTGAGCTTGAAGGAGATTTGATTTTACTCACAGAACAGGGACCACTGAGCAGTTTAACTGCTCTGTGCAGGAAGCACCGTGAGCTATAGAGATGCCCAGCCACAAGAATGGACTTGTCTTATTAAAATGAATAAGAGCAGGTGATCTGCTCACTCTGGAATCGTTCAGGGCTGGATAGAGAGCTGGGAAGCAAAAGCAGCCACCCCCCTCTCAGCTCACGCCAGACCCTTTTTTTTCTGGTAGCCACCGTGACCTTTAAACCACAATCGTGGGCTGAGCGCTGCAGCAAATGAGTTTCCAGGGCTCCCTTGGCAGCCATTCCCCTTGACAGAATCCATCACGCACTTTGGCCTGGACAGGGTTTGGTTTTGGGGAGGTTTGTGGGGAATGACTCTGGGTAATTCACACTGTCTATGCCTGGGGTACACTCAGATACATCTCGGTGTTAAATCCTTTATTTTTCCTCCACAGCTTTTGCTGCCAGAGGGAGCCCAGATAAGCCAAGTGATCCCAGCCTAAATGCTGCTTTCATCACATTTTTCCTACTTGACAAAAGATTCCCCTCTCCACAGCAGGGTCAGGCTCACCCTGGAGCTGGACATGCCCGTGGATTTTGGGCAGCACCTCCCTGCGATGCCCACCCTGCCCTGGCCGCGCTCATTCCGTGTTTTCCCTGGACAGCTGAACTGCCTGGAGCCTTCCTTGGAAAAGGAAATGAATTTCCTCCCGGCCGCCCCTGCTCTGAGCAGAATTGCCTTTTGGGAAGCTTCAATAACACCAATTCCCTCCTGCATTCGAGTACCCCTGAACGAATGACCCTGCTAGTGGTGCAGTTTTTCCCCGCGCCCGCCTCACCCCCCCGTGTCTCTCTCTCTCTCCCCCAACTTTGATTTGATCAGGCCAAATCTGAAATGATGTGTGAAAGTAATGATATTTTGTAATTAAATCTCTGGTGATGGCGCCTCTAATTTGTGGTACATGCATTGTTCATAAGGAAAAAGGCATCAATTCATTTTCTGACTGGCTACTCCAGGGACTCGTAATTAGACCCAGTTCATCTCTTGCTGCCTTGCATATTAAAGAGCTACTGAAACGCAAAGGGAATTTGGGAAAGGGCTTTTTTTTTTATTACAAAAAAAAAACCCCTTCTAATAATGTTAGCTCAATTAGAAACACTCAGGAATTAAAGGAAAAAAAAAAAGAGAAAGAATAAAAAAAGAAAGTTCTGGATCAACCAGAAAACAGAGGCAAAATTTTAAGCAAGTGGACCAGGGCAGGGCCTTCACTGACCTGCTGCCAAGACCAGGGACCAGTTTTATCTATTCCCTGAGAAATTGTGACGTTCTCAGCATTATTTGTAAAAGAAAAACATGTGGCAATAGGTGTCACAGAATCCTGTCTTCAGATGTTACCCTTCTGCTCTGCCTCCGCAATAAAAGGGAGAAAACTTTGATTTTCTACAATTTGAAGAGAAACATCAAGGAAACCCATGGAGCAGCACGGGGTTGTGGAATGGGAAACAAGGCAGCAGAGACAAAGGTTATTTTGTGGGGTCAATGTGTATTTACACAGCACGTTATTGTGCAGTCTCAGAATTCTCTGGGAATATTTTGAACGAGTCTCGGATGGAAAATGCTGGGTTCTGTTGTAGTTACCAAACAACACAGTGAGAGCAAATTCAGTAGGTACTGGCTGCAACGAGCAGCAGCCCCCAAAGATTCCCTGAGCTTCCCACTTGCAGCAGCATGAGAAACTGCATTCCCATCCCACAAGGACTTAAAGAGAACAAATTCCCTCCCTCGACCAGTGCAAAGTTGAAGTCTCAAAAGCACTCATGTCCTGGTTACCCAGCAAGAAAAAAGTCCCCGGGGTCAGGAGAGTTTGGGTTTGACCTTTTTTACACTTTAAATGAATCGATTCTGCCAGTGTTTGCTTCCCAATGAGAAGTTGCTTCAGTAGGAGAGTCAAAGATGCTGAAACCAAACACTGACATTTTCAAAGCTTTTTCCTGCCCCATTCACTCCTCAAGAACAAAAAGGATTCCAGAAAAAGATGCACATCTGGAGGATCTGAAAGAGCAGCAGCTCCTGAGATTCCTTGCCAGCGCTCTGGGCCCTGTGGCAATGCTGGGAATTTCTTGCCCACCATGGATGGTGACGAAGAAGCAGACGAGGAACTGCAGGAGTCGGGATCCTCTCGGGCAGGAGCTGCCAGGCTGGCACACACAGCACGGACACCAGCCAGGAACAGCCACGCTGGGTATTTGCTGTGGGGCCTGTCTGGGTGCAGTTAAAATCCTGCTCTTTCTGCTCATGGACAAAAAAAATATCAGAAAAGCAGTGAATTTCACCTGGGAATGCACCCCGACCCTGCAGCTAATGGGGTGCTGCGGAGATGAGCAAATATCTCAACAAAACCCACACTCTTCCAAAGAGAGCGATTTCCAGTGAATTCCTCTGCTTTTATGGGGAGTCCCAGCATCTGGCAGAGCCTTGCAGCCCTGTGCCGTGCTGAGTTCAGCTCCTCTGGCTGGGCAATCCTGATTTTCCAAAGGAAGCCGCAAAGATCCTGGTTCATGGCAGGGTGAGGCAGCCCCAGGGTGGGAATCCTCCTCCCCTGCCCACCCCACGCTCACCCCCAGCCAGGGCCACGCTCAGGGTTTGCTCTGTGCCAGGCCACGGCTATAATTTCCAGCAGGGAAAGGTATCAACATCTCAAAACAGTTTAATTATTCCGAGAATGCTTAGCTATTAGCAAAGACAAGAGAGCTCAGGGCTATTTTTCAGCATTAATTTTCCATTTGAAATGAATTCCTTTTGGTTACACTTTTTAAATGTTTCTTTTAATTAGACGCAATTACTTCAGAAGAATTGCTTTTATTTCTAAGCCTGAGATCTCAATGATAAAGCTGTTAACTGGCTGAGCTGAATGCTGTGTATGGCTCATTTAGCCGGTACACTAAAGTATATTGAACTAGGAAATTATACAGTGAATCAGCTATTAATTCATTTTATGATCCTTTCACTCTAACATCCTGAATGAGATCTTTGGGGGAAATTTAGTCACAATACATATAATTGTTCAACTATATATATGGCACTGGCTTGGTGCTCGGAGGTTACGGGCGCCGCGGCGACAATCGGGGCGAGCTGAGCAAACAGCATTGACTCCCGACTCCTGCTGCAGGGAGCCCCTGAGCTGCCAGCAGCAAAGCACAAGCCCTGGACACATCTCCTGTCCAGAGCTGGGGAAAATAAACCTGAAATTCTGCTCTTTGACTGTCCACACACCGGTGCTGGCAAAGGAAAAGCCCAGTTGGGTTATCTCAGTGCTTGGGGCAGGCAGGAGCTGCTGGGGAGAGCCAGGGATGGTTCAGGGGGTGCTGGATGAACCTCAAACCCCTGCAAACCACCTGGGAATGGTGAGGGAGGTTTCCTCTGTTCAAACCAGTACATTCCCCCAGACCACACAGTACCTGAATCACAACTTGTACCCTTCAAACCAGGGGTTAAATTAAGCAGCTTCTGCAGCACCAGCTGGTCCCGGGTGGGCAGGACCAGCCCTGGGATGGAAAAACACCAGTGGAACACTGGATCCCCTTCCTGGGTGTCCACAGCAGCTCCTCTCCCTGCTCACATATCCCACCAGGGAGAAGGGGATGGGCTCTGACCCTGGAAAATCCATGCCTGGGCTGAGCCCTTCTGGCTTATTCTGAACTCTTGCCCATGTCCCTGGTGGATTTCAGGTCTATAATGCTGATTTAAACTCCTCCTCACAGCTCAAGTGGTCACAAAAAAATCTGTTGGGCTAAAAAAACCTACAAGGATTTGTGTTTCAATTTCCAGGGATTCAATGCCTAAATGCCACCCCCCATCCCACAATCAGTGTGGGACCCCAGCAGGAGCCCCGTATCCCAAAAGGGATTTTCCAGCAGATCCCAAACCCTTCCAGCACTGCAGCAGGACTCCGGTGCATGTTAAGCAGTTGTACATACTGCAGAGTCACCATATGGATATCTTTGTAATTGAAAATGTAATGTAAACCTTGGCATCCAGGGCTGTCTTCTGCAGAGAAATCATTGTGGAAATGTCATATAATTAATGAATTGCATCAGCTATCAGGGAAAAAAGACATTTTAACCATGGGATCGTGGGACTTTATTACTGTGGATGGACTAAATCTATAGCTTCCAGCACAGATCAGTCCTGACAAAAGTCCGAGGTTGCCAGCTGGCCAGGTTTGTTTTTACTAACTTAGCTCTCTTATTATTTTAATGAAGTTCAACTGATGCTGCACGGAAGCCAATTTCTCCAAACGCTGCCAATAAATTAAAATAAAGATGTTGTGTGTGAAGATTGGCAGGTGTCTCCCTGCAGATTTCACCGAGCTTCCAAGCAGAGCCCCCGCTTCAGCAGGAGCCGCGGCCAAACGCTGCCCGTGGAAAGCAGCGAGGCAATGGAGCTCGGAGCAATTAGCAGAATGGTAATTAGTGCCAGCTCAGCACCTGCCAGCGGGGGTGTGCACAGAGAGGGTCCCTTTGGAGCAGCGGGATGCAGGTTTAGGGTTTGCAGAGGGGTTTGGGCTGGTGCAGCACTGGGAACGTGGGATGAGTCTCCTGCCTGGGACTTTGGCCACACGGGTGTGAAGGTGACCAAACCTGTGCTGTGGCTGTGGCAGGGTCTGGGTAAAAGGCAGGATTCAAAAAACCCCACTTCCTGAGGGATTGAACCCCTTGTGAGCCCGTGAGCCGGGGCAGAGGAGGACTCTGGAGCTGGGAGAGAGCCAGGCTGCAGCGGGAGCGATGCAGAGGAACCAGCTGGGATTGCCTTGGTCTGGGAATTCGGTGGCCAAGAGCCACTGCCACGGTGTGGGAGGGAGCTGCTGGGTGAGCTCTCACTGCACTCTGGGCTTTCCCAAGCACAGGGCTCTTGTTCTTCAAATCTTCTACAAGAGGTCAGAGCACTCAGATCCTCCTGGGTTGGGCTGCTGGGTTTGCAGAACCAATCCTCCATCCATCCATTCTCCCCCTCAGCAGGGGAACAGCCCAGATCCTCATGGATCCACCTTTTCCTGCCCACACAGCTGTGACACCCAAACGTCCCCACATCACCTTTGCAGTTCCAAGAGCCCTGGTCCTTAGCTGTTCAAAAGTGTTTGTTTAATCCTCAGAGGGTGAGGACCCAAACATGCCCTGGCCAGCAAGCAGAGCTGCCAGGGTTATAACAAAACCAGGCGTCAGTATTAATTGCTTCAGTTAATCAGCCATATAAATTCATACTAATGTGGTACCCTTAATTATATTTATCAATTAACAAAGCAGCTTTCTAGTATTGCCATTTTCCGTGTTTTCATACGTTTAATTGGTGACAAGTCTCAGTGAAATTCTTTGGAAACTCAGAACAGCACCTGTGCTCAAGCACTCCTGCTGCTTCCAGGAATCCATCCCAGGCTGGATAACTACCCCTGAGCCTTTTGCTTTGCACTTTTGTTACATTTGCACTTATCAATCCAACCTTGGCAACTGAAGCCACTTGAAAAGTGCTTTCCTATTTGAAAAAACGAAGTTACCACAATTTTGCACGTCTTTGCAGCTGAACAGGCTTTGGCTACTGAATCCTGTACTTGTCACCAAGGCATGTCCATCTTACACCCTTCCCATGAGGCAGGAGGGGTGGGAAAGGTTTCCCAGCCTCAGCTGGAAGCTCGGCCTGCACGGTGCGGTCCCTGCAGAACCTGCCCAAGCCCTGCACCCGCCAAGGACACCCTCGTGGGGATGCTCAGACCATTCAGACAAAACTCCTTTTCCCTTCAGATCACAGCTGCACGCTGAGCCAGCCTGGACCAGCCCTTTAGCTCCTGCCCCAGGAGCTGCACGCAGACCCTCGTGCTCTCCCTGTTGTTTTAAGTTTTGCAGTTTTTTAATGTTTGTTTTTGTTGTAATACTTTTTCATGCATGGCCATGTTTTTGCTAACTGTCCTTGTTGTTTTCATTCCATTCTCCCAGGCGGAGACATGTGATAGATTTTTCCTTTGACCAGTGTGATTGAGAGGTGGTAATTTCTACCTCCAATCCACGGTGATTTCTAAGAACATTTAAATAAAGGTCAGAGGGTTCTGCCCTCTCTTTTTAGACCCTCTTTTAGCTCTCTCATTTAGCTCTCTCTTTTAGCTCTCCTTTTTAGCTCCTCAACCTAGTCAACTACGTGTGTTTGTGGCCATACAGTGCAACATCAACACTCCCAGCTCACAGAGTCCATTTGTGGTGTCCCATTTTCCCTCCTCTGCCTCCAGCAGCCCGGTCTCCATCTCCACCAGCGCCTTCCTCCTGATTCATGGCGCTGCTTGACTTCGTATCAAGCAGAGGATGGATATCTCTTTATCAAGAGAAATAAACCTCTCTGCGAAGGGGAAGGTGAACAGCCCATTGAAACACAGAGCCCCGCGCTCCTCCCGTGTATTGCTGCTGCCCAGGAACACACAGCAACAAACGATATGATTCACTAAAGTTATTGAGTGCCAGGCCTTCACATTTGTCTTCCAGTGACTCTCAAGTCTTCCTTTTCTCTATTGAGTTCCATCTCATTGACTTCCTATAAACACTAATACAGAGGCACAGACCTGCAGACATGCCTGGAATACAACCCGCACCTCCCAGACACTGCCAGGGGCTGGGCTGGGCTCGGAAAGCCCAGACTAATGCAATGCATTCGAAACCATGAGTCTCCTCCATACCTCAAACAAAGCCAAGCTTATTTTCTATTCGTCTCCTTTTCATCTACGAAATTCAGATCTTGTTCTGCTTTTTGGGATTTTTCCTTTCCTTATTTTTTTGCCTCAAACGGAAGCTGATATTTGCAGGAATTCCCTCAATTCCCAAAGCTTTTTTTGGGAGAAAACCACTCCCTGCCCCACATGGGCCCAGACAATGAAACCACCAAGCAAGACAGCTCACTGCATGACACGGAAATGCTGTTAATGCCGAACCAGGCTCAGGATTCAAAGCGTGCCTCTAATTAATCACCAGTTACCCGGCGCCGTTGGGCGGCATCTTCCATCTTGTTTCCCACACAATGGCCTTCCTCCCCTTTTGTAGTCACACACGTTCCTCTTCCTCCTGGGCTCGGCCGCTTCCAGCCTCCCCAGCCGCCCTCCTGCCATCCCAGCCCGGGTGCATCCGCCCCGCTGGAACATTAACCCGGCTGCTGAAAGGCTTTGCTGACTGGTACATAAACAGGAGCTGTGCAGCTCCCGCCCTGCCACGGCACCAGCCCTGTTTAAATCCGAGTGTTACCCCCCTCACGGACTGCTGGGACAGCAGGGACAGACAGAACCACCAAGGGAGAGGGACAAAATTCAGCACAGGAGCTGAAGCAAAGCTGAGGGAGGAAAGGGCCGTGGGCAGCCTGTCTGTCTCCAGCAGCCCTCCCTGCTGCTGCATTTACTGCCCTGGCATTTTTGCTGCATGAAATGTCATTGTTGGCTCCTCTTTCCCTGCAAACTGCTGCCCTCCCCATCTCCAGCTGTGCTCCCCTGAGTCCAGCAGTGAGGGGTTGTTGTATTTTAGTATTTATTCTGCTCACAGCTGTTGCTGGGCTCTGCTGCAGGCCTTTGACAGAAAGGACAGTAAAGCTGCTCTCTTGGACTGAGTTTGCCCCTTGGGTTTGTGCAGTGCACATACTGAGGGAATAAATCCTCTGCCTCCTTCAGACCCCAGCCCTTGTGCTGCTGTAGGTTGGACTATTTATCAAATTTAATCACAGATCTCAACCTTCTTTGGGATCTGATTGGGAAGTGGCACCCAGGTTCATGGCAGAGGTGAATCTGAGAGTTTGCCCGCGATCCAAACCCACCTGGAGGTTTGCTGTGGACCCTGGGCACAGCCAGCTTGCTCCAGAGCCTTGTGCTTCCCAGCGCAGCCTCGCAGGCTCGGGCACAGCCCTCCTGGTAAGCACGAGCCCTGTGATAGCCCAGCGCCGAGGGAAGCAGCCTGGCGGGGAAGCAGAGCTGCTACCTGTGATTTTTCACACCTTCCCAACCTACAGCAGCTCCCACGCTCTCCTCTGCTTCCCAGCCACGCTTTGTGGGATGAAACACAGAATGTGATAAAACATCTGATGGTGCAGGTGGCACCATCTGCTCCCTCCCCAGCTGCTGCTACCACTGAACCACGTTTCTCTATGAAATATTAGAAAGCCAAGGTGACCACAAAGAAGCAGCTTTCAGGAAGGTCCCAGCACAGGAGAGAGCCCTTCTCTTGTTAGCAGGTGCTGAACCCAGAGCCAGCAATGGTCATTCCTTTCCTGTGAGCCAGGCGAGGCTCTGGTGTGATATAAAATGACATCGGTGGCATCTCACCTGTTCCCAGAGTGTCCAGTGTGTCCCTACCACAGATTTACTGCAGAGCTGAGCACCAGAACTCCAGTGTAAACCACGAAACCGTGCACAGGCTGCAGTGACCACACTGAGGAGCACTTCAGCTTCTGTTCCACGAGCACCTCGAGGAGACAGAGCAGGTCTGTTCCCCATGCAAGGTCTGTCAGGTGCCCAGGTCACCCCAGCAGCCTCTCTCAGCTGCTCTGCTGGGTCTGAAGCTCCTTCCCTTCCCCTCGCACAGGATGCTCAGGGATCAGCCTGTGCAGAGCTGTGGTTTGCTGACGGCTGCACCGGGAATTTCCTCGCTTGCAGCTTTGGGCAGCTCTTTGCAGAAGTTCACAGCACGTGGCTGCTCCAGCAGCCAGTAATGCGTCCCTCAGGGCATCTCTCCCCCAGCCCTCTCTCCTGGAGGTGAAATCTCAGGGTCAGCTGCCTGGACAAACCTGGGGCTCCTTGCTCCTGCTTGCCAGGGTCACACCACACCCCCAGCAGGGCTGCACATCCAGCTGCCCCTGCTCAGGGATGCCCGCAGCCAGCAGCACCAGGGCAGGAGGTTTTTCCAGCCATGGCACAGGAAGGGAACAGGCTGGGGGCTCTGAGCACAGGGAGGTGGGTCCCTGTTCTTCCCAGCTGTAGCTCTTTGAGTTCCAACTAATTCCAGGAATGCTGCCTTCAAGAAATGCACCCCATCCTTGTTCTCTGCACTAAGCAGTGCTCTCAGGGGGAAGAGGGTTTAATTCCTGGCAGTGCCTTTCCCCTTCAATAAGTGCACCCCATCCTTGTTCTCTGCTCTCAGGGGGCAGTGGGCTTCGGTCCTGGCAGTGTCTTTCCCCTACAGATTTTGCCGTGTCAAGCTGAGCTGGCACAGCCCAGCCCGGCAGGGAACGCCGCTCACACCATGTGCCGTGAGCCACGTCCCAGGATGGGCTCTGCCAGACCGAGCCCTGCGATCCCTGCTGTGATATCCCCCCCGAGCATCCTCTCCTGACCCAGCACAAAGCTCCGTGGCTCATCTGTTTTGACTGGGGAGCCTCAAACTGCAAGGGCAGCACTGACGCAACAGCCCGGCCATTGTCAGACACCCGCGCTGCCTCTTCCCCCTCTCCCCAAATAGCAGCTCCTGCCCACTCCCTGCCCACGCAGCCCCTCGGGCCCTGCTGTTCTTCACTTGTGCATCCCCAGCATCTCCAGCCTGCCCGGTCAGTGATTAACTCCTGGGGCTGCAGTGGGCAGAGCTGGGAGTTGCCCCTGTCCTGTAGGGAACAACCAGGAGCTGAGGAAAATGCTTTTTCATCAGCTTAAAGAGAAATGCTCATCGCTCAAGACTGGATAAAACATTGTCAACTTAAAAACAAAAGGCCAATGGGTACTTCAATGAGATTAAGAATGTCCAGGAATCAAACTCAACTCTGGAATAAAAGCCCTGTTGTGGTTATTCAAAGCTCCAGTTTGTGGGGCTAATACCACCTACACTTGGAACATGCCCTCATGGTCTGAAAATCCCATGAAAATCAATCCCCAGCCCAGGGAAGCTAAGTGGAAATTTCTGCTGGTGCTGCTCAGCCAAATCTCTGGCAAGGGCAGGCTCTCGCCACTGCCAAGTGTTTTGCGCTGCCAGCATCATTTATTCACAGTGGTGGGGCTGAACGGGGGCTCGAGCACCCCTGCAGCACCCCTGAGCCATGGGGTCTGCAGCAGGATCCTCAGCTCAGGGGCCTCAGACAGCTCCTCCCAGGTACAAATCATCCCCCGACACTTCACGCCCTGTCCCCAGCCCCAGGATTTTGTTCCAGACCTGGGAAGCAGTGAAAAGCAATCAAACAAACATTCCAGAGCCAGAAAAGGTGTCTGCAGTGGATGTAAATTCGCAGAATTGCCGGAGCTCTCTTGCCTCATAAGAACCAGCTCACCCATCTCGAGCTGATTCACTCTCCCACTCCTACCCCTGATAATCTGGAGCTGTTGCCTCTCCGAGCCTCCGGAGAAAAGAGTTAGACCAGACTTCAGATTTGTCCCTGGAGATAATCTCCAGGAATGGTTTTTGATCCCTAGAGCACTTTGCAAAACAGCGTGAGTGTTGTGCTGCGATTGCACCGGAGGCGCTGGAATGAACAGGTGAGGAGGTTGGGGTTCTTGGGAAAGTTTGGATGTGATTGCAGTCTCGTGCCTGGGGTATTAACCCAGTGCACTCCCAGGGCACTGCCCCAGCCCAGGAACGCTCCCAGTTCCAGGGCAGAACAGATCCTTCAGCCAGGGCTCTGTGCAGTGGGTTCATTATCCCTCCTGCCAGGGGTGAGGGGATCTGTATCCACTCCAGGCGGTTCTGGAGCCAGCACCAACCCCTTCCCACAGCACCACGCAGGGGGGACACTTCCACCAGCCCAGGAGCATCCCTGGCTGCTGTGCAGGAGGCCAGGACCCGACCTGAGCGATAGGAAAGAGCCACCCCCTCCCAGGAAAGGTCTTTGCCAGCTGAATTTCTGTGTGCTCATCTCCTTTGTGTCCCACCGGCAGCTGCCCTGGGCAGGCTCCCAGCAGCGGGCACTGCAGGCTCTGTGCTCCATCCCAGGCCAGGCCACTGCTGGAATCATGGGGCAGAGGGAGCTGCAGGGATCCTCTGCCTCGGGGAAAATATATTCCGGCTAAAGGCAACTTCAAAAAACACATGTTTAACCTGAACTCTTATCTTTTATCCCTTCAAATATCCAAGCGGCCACTTTTGCAAGCCTGAAGCCTGGACTCCGGCTACATTTATTTCCCTCTTTCATCCCAGCTGCAGCTCCTCAGAATTTATCTCTATGGTTAACTTCCCCTTTCATAATATTAGCACAGTTGAAGCACTTGCTTTCCTGTTGCAGGCAGTGATTATATAGCAAATTAACCACAAGCTGTTCAGTCCAAGTCCAGCAGTTGGAAAGATGCTCCTCTGAGTAATGGTTTGTGTAGTTGATGCTTTCATCTGTAATTTGCATTTGTAATAAATGCAGGAATAAAAAATGGGGGCTATATTTTAAAGAATAGCCTGGTATGGCAGGGGCAGGCGGGCGAGCTGGCGGGGAGGGAGAGCCCTCAGGGGTTTGAAGGGCTGAAATCCACACCCAGCTGCACCGGGGCAGCTTGAATGCTGAAATTTCTCATCTTCTTGACCCCCTCCATGGCCAAGCTCACTAATCTCCAGGTTCAAAGAGTCCTACAGCTTTTGAAGACTTTGGGACAGGCGGAGCCCTCCAGGTTCAAAGAATCAAGAGCAAAGCAGGCATTTGTGGGCAGGGAGGAACCACAGCCTCCTGGACTGGGAAACAGGGGCTCCTCACTTCTCAGATCTCCACCAAACTCTGAAGAGAACACTAAGAGAATATTCTTTCCTCCTTCCTTCTTCCTCCTTCCTCCTTCCTCCTTCCTTCTGCTCTGCAGCTTTCAGAGGTCTCCTGCTGGGGAGCTCCTGCTTTGCCTCAGCAATTCAGAGGGCACTCACCAGCCAGGAGGTACCTGAGCAGAGGGACAGCAGGGACACGGGGAGGGGACTGTCCTGAGAGGCCTCTGGGGGCACCCCTGAAAGAATAAAGGTGCGAGATGGATGAACAGCATATGCACAGGAGGGAAGTTACACACACTGCGCAGAGGGGAGAGGGGGAAAAAAGAAGATTGAATCTTCCTGGAGACCAGTGAGATTCTATAAACATAATCAAAATGTAATAGAAACTTTTTGGAAATGCTGTTAGAAGGAGAAAGCATCAATCTTCATGGAACTCCACTCAACAGGCTTTCTCCAGCTAATCAATCACGGTCAGGACATGGGCTGTCCCATCTGTCTGTGCAGGGGACCAGGAGGAGATTGCTGAGTGCCTGGGCTGGAGCTACCAGCTCAGTCCCAGGCAATTCATCATGCAGCAGGGGAAGGGGGAGAGGGGAGAGCAGGAAAATAATGTATAACACTAATAAAGTTTCTCCCCCCTCCTTCGCTCCCAACCAATTCGTAGCAAAGGAGCCCGATCTGGAGGGGCTGTGGGTGGGAGGTGGGAAGGGAGATGAGCTTGCGGGAGGGCTTTGGTCACAGGATGCACTCCAGCAAACAGAGACAAAGCCACCACCTGCACCCCGGCCCCTGGGCACGGCCCTTGCTGCCACCCTGGCTGCTGCAGCTGCACAGGAGCCTCTCTGCACCCTGCTGTCCCTGCCCCGGGGCTGGCAGGACACCCAGCCTCTGCTGTCCCTGCCCCGGGGCTGGCAGGACACCCAGCCTCTGCTGTCCCTGCCCCCGGGCTGGCAGGACCACCCGCCCCTNGCTGTCCCTGCCCCGGGGCTGGCAGGACACCCAGCCTCTGCTGTCCCTGTCCTTGGGGCTGGCAGGACACCCAGAGCGCAGCATCCCCCAAACACGGCACCTTCCTGAAGGCCTGGCCTTCCTCCAGCTGCTCCCCAATGCAAACGAGCTCCTCCTGCTCCATGAGCTCCTGTGGGTGACATCCCTGTCCTCTGTTCACCTGGAAGGGGCAGGAGACCTCATTCCATCCCAGGAGAGCTGGGAGCAGCTCCCAATCCTCTGTTCTCCTGGAAGGGACAGGAATTCTCCTGCCATCCCGGGAGCAGCTCCTGTGGGTGCCATCCCAATCCTCTGTGCTCCTGGAAGGGACAGGAATTGTCCTGCCATCCCGGGAGCAGCTCCTGTGGGTGCCATCCCTATCCTCTGTTCACCTGGAAGGGGCAGGAATTCCCCTACTATCCCGGGAGAACTGGGAGCAGCTCCTGTGAGTGTCATCCCTGTCCTTTTTTCACCTGGACGGGACAGGAATTCCCCTACCATCCCAGGAGAATTGGGAGCAGCTCCTGTGGGTGTCATCCCTGTCCTCTGTTCACCTGGAAGGGACAGGAATTCCCCTGCCATCCCGGGAGCAGCTCCCGTGGGCTGTGGGGTGTCTGCAGGAGCTCTCCCCATCCCGGGCGAGCACAATTCCAGCCTGGCATGGCCACTTTAGGTGGCAGCCTCAGGGACAGGTTTCCTGCACGGAAACTCTTCTTTGGTTGATCTGCCCTTATTCTCAAACCATAACCTCCCTCCCTAATTACCATCGATGCAAATGACCTCTGGCGCAAGGTTTATTATAACGATAATTGAGCTGTGGGTTTTTAATAACAACCTCCTGGATTTTCCACCTGATTTCCTGATTTGCTTTATGTTCCCAGGAACACGTGTAAGGGCCTGAGGCTTCGCCAGGCTGTTTCTATCAAGTCTGACCACGACCTTCACTGGTTCTTCAGGCCAGAGTGTTTTTAGCAAGTTTTTGGGTTTCCAGGGGGTCCCAGGGATTTTGGATGTGTGACACGGCTTCCGCACACTCGCTGTGGGATGGGGATGGCTGAATCCCATTGTCAGACACAGATATTTTACTTTTCACCTCAACATGGGCGGCTAAAGCGCAGATTCCATGCAGGGCAAAGAGGGAATACATCCAAGCAGTGATGGCATAACAGGGAAGGAGCTCAGCACTGAGAGTCAGGCACCTATCACCTCAAAGAAAACTGGGAGAGGAAAATACATCGTGTGAATTCCTGGAAGAGCTGAAGTACCCAGAGCAGTGCAGAGAGAGGGAATCTCCAGGCAGAGGAGGATGTGGAAGGAAACTTTCAAAGCAAGAGAGGGAGATTCCTGCTCAGCCCAGCCCAAGCCACACCCGCGCAGGGACAGGAAGGTGAAGCCTCGTCCTGTTTTTTCAAGAACATAAACAGCCAAGAAAACCCCGTCTTCTTTAGAGATTATTCAGCTTAAGTGGGAGGTTGTGTTTTTACATTATTGCTAATAAAGCACACCAATAATTAATAAATGTTAACTAGTCCCCAGGGCTTCCCTTTTTTTTCGCGTGTTTATTTTGGTGTTATAAATGACATCCATTTTCCACAACTCACTAAACTGGAGGATGAGGAAAAGAATCCAAAAGAGGAGCCGTAATCCTCGGGGGGAAGAGCAAGCTGTTGTTCCAATCAAGATGTATCCTGACAAGTCAGGTTGTTGAAACCCATTAATTAGCACTTTTGGAAACAGTTGCAAAGTTAATTATTCTTCTCGGAGATGAAAGAAAGCTAATTTCTGGCATTTGCTTTGACAGTGACACGCGCTAACATTTTTAGAGCTGACATCCCTCAAGATAAATGATGCTCTGAAGTGCGCCTGCAAACATTTTGACTGGGAGCTGCCGTGGCGAGCTGACGACACTGGCACCTCTTACTGCAAATATTTTGCATCTGTTGGGGTTGTGATCAAAGTTTGGAGGCTGAGAGGAGGGTGGGGAAACTTTTCCAGCTTCAGGGAGGGTGTGGGTGACTGGCTTTGGATGGGAGGCAGTAACATTGTGCAGGCAACACAATCTATTCTATCTCCATAACTCCAACAGGGAATATGAAGCTTTCTAGCAGTGCTGACCAAAAAAAATTCCATTTTTATACTACTGGGATTGCTCTGCTGAAGGATCATCTTCTTTCGTGGGTTGGGAGCAGCAGATAGAATAGAAGATCTCCAAACTGAAGTTCTCTCTTGGTACGTGCAGGTGTCAGTGTCAGCTCCGCGTATTTGAAAAGGCAGATTTGGGATGTGGGAGCTCAGCAAAACTCTTCTGCCAAACCCCAGTGTCCTCACTGGGAAGAACATCAGTGTGGTTTGGGGTTTAGTCCCAAAAGCCCTTTAGCAGTTTAGGAAGCTGCCTTGATCACGTCCTGCATGCACAGGGGCAGTGAGGGGAAGGGTTTATCCGTAAAGTTATTTAAGCCTCCTCCTAAGGATGCATTTCAATGTTGCTCCTTTGGTAAGATTCTTCAGAAATAATAAGTGTGGGCAGGTCCATGAAGAGAGGAAACTGGTGGTGGAAAAAGCATTTAATTTGCTTTTCAATCAGCCTGTGGGGGGAAAAACCCGAGCTGGGAAGGTGATCCAAAGGACTCCCTGGTTGGTGTGGGATTCACACTCAGCAGGGCGATCCAGGTGTGGAAACACCGGGCTCCCAGGGCTCCATCCAGCGTGGGAGGCAAACACCCCCTTCCCTCCAGGGAGCCAAAAACCTGACGTGTGCCGGCATGCGAGGCCTCGCAGACAGGCTGGCCATGCCCAGGCCGAGACGGGAGAAAAGGGAAAATCCATAAATGAAACAAAACCAAGAAGATTGCTGGGAGCTGCTCTGTGCGTGGTGAGGAGCAGGGAGGTGGCAGTCCTGAGCTGAGGCTCGTCCTCCGGCGCTGCTCTTTGCAGATTCCTGCACAGGCTGCAGGGATTCTTCTCTCTCAGCTGCTGGTGGATTCAGAGACTCTAACTGGCGGCAGAGCTCGGTAATTTAGTGCTCGAGGGAAGGTACCTGGATGGGGATGAACTTTTCCTGCGGGCACACAGGGTCATGGCAGCAACACTGGCAAAGAGGGACATCACTTCCCAGCTCCCCACTCTCCTGTGCTGTGGAAAGTTTAAGAACAAGAAGAGATTTTTTTTTTTTCCATTTATCAATAAATCAATCACATTCCACCTCCTTTTGCAACATTTGTGGTAATTCCAGGGTTCCCTTAACAACTGTAGGGGGAAAGGTTTCACTCTATACAGTAAAGAAAAATCAAGGATTAAAACAATTTACTAATTATGGCTGCTGCTGTGTTGAGTTATGCCCTGAAATTACAATTTTTAAACCCCCTGTCTGATAATTTGCCCCATTTATTTGAGCGTGATTTCAATCAGAGTATTTATCAGCCTCGCATGAGGGCATTAGCGGTTGATTTATTTAGCAATGCAATATATTTATTTACATTTCAGCTTCCAAGTGAGTCATTCTGCTGCCTTTGCTGTCAAAGTTTAAACGGTTTGATCCATCCTGGGGCAGACACGAAATGTGGAATAAACAAGGGAAAGTGCAGGCCATGAAAGGCAGGATTAACTCTGTGTTTACACCCCCGGCAGGCAACACTCACTCCGAGTTGCAAAACCAGTCTGTGCAGTAACACAATTCCCGTACCCCCAGATAAGCAAATTAGGGATTGTGATTCTTGGGGCAGAGTGAGAATAGAAAATACCTGTGAAATATGAGTGGAAAACCGAAGGGAAGAGGCTTGGGGAGTGGGAATCAAACGGGAGCTGTGCAGGCAGGAACTGTGAGACTCCCGAGCTCTGCTGGACCATGATGATGATAATGGTTCCCTCTGGGAATGCATCAGGGTCTATTTATCAATGTTTGCTGAGCACTTTGGGGTCCTTGAACAAGGTGTTCTGTGATAAATGACCTTCCTCACCGCGGGCTGTGGGCTCAAACACGCTCCTGTTACAAAGTTCTAGAAATAAACCTCAATATTTTGTTAATTTGGAGTAGATTTTTTACTTTATATACGCGCATATTCCTCAATATCGTCGCAGTAATTAACTATTAGCTGACGTGTATAAGTTTTTTCCTCTCTGTCTAATTTATTTCTAATTAACATAGATAAAGGATTGTATTCCTTATTAGTGCAGATGGTTACTTATTTCTGCGTGTATAATTGCAGCCATGTCCTGGCTTTGATCTGGATGCTGCTCTGTTGGATGAAAGGTAAAGAGGTGAAGCACAGGGAAGCACGAGTCCCTCTCAGTGATGCACAGAGCTCAGTGCTCTGGAGTTTCCCTGCTAAAATCACCTTTTTGGGGTGTGTGTGGCTGAGCAGAACCCGTCCTTATTGCAGAATCACGGGCTGGTTTGGGTTGGGAGGGACCTTAAAGCTCCTCTGGTTCTGGTTCCTCGCCATGGACAGGGCACTCAGTAGCCCAGGTGTGGTGGCTGCAGCCCATCCTCTCTGGCTGTTGGGGATGTTGGAACCAGCCTGATGTGCCAAGAAAATGCGAATTCTTTGGGCCTGGCCCCTCCAGTGTTTCTCAGCCCAGCTGGGCAGGCACAAGGATCGAGTCTTGCCCAGAAGGGATTGTAAATTATTTTCTTAAGGCTGTTTCAATCCCTTTGGGAGCCCAGCCACTTCTCCGTGCTGGGGCACGAGCCCGGCTGCAGGGAGGAGCTCTGGATGCTGGGGGCAGCCAGGCAGCTCCACATCTGCTCCCTCCCTCAGACCCACGGCGAGAAGCGAGAGGGGAGCAGCCACAAACGGATGAAAAAATTCCAAACAAGCAAAATTACCCAAAGAATCTGGAGCGGCCACATGGCCGATACGGGGCTGGGAACCTGATAGGGGCATCAACAGGGACCGATTTCATCAGACACAATGGGTGCACCGAGGTGTAAACCAGGAATAACCTCCCCAGTATGGAGGGGAAATCGGTACCGGCAGCACTGGAATTGGTGTGCTGAGTGACGGACGCCCCTCGCTTTCCGTCCTCTCTTTAAAGATCATTTTGCATTATATTGTAGCTCCTTTCACGAGGGAAAAAAGAAAAAGCCTCCCTGATTTTCTTGAAGGGACTCGGAGATAAAGACTGATCGCATTACGCAGTAATTGGACCTTCATATCTATAATTGCATTGATTTCTCCTAAGTTTCAGGCATCGACTCTGGTGAGTGAGGGAGCATTGCAGCAGGGCCCGTCTGCCAAGAATCCTCCTGCATTTGGGAGGTGTCAGCCTGGGAGGCTCGCTGGAGTTTGGTAACTGGCATTGCAAATTGCTTTATGGACAGTTTAATGCATTTAAGAGGGTAATAATTTCAGATCCCACCATGCAATTGGCTGCAGCGGTGCAGAAGCGTATCTAAAAACTTCCAGGGTGAAGGGAGGCAGGGGAAGGAGGGGAAAGAAGAGAGGAAAGCAGAGGGAGGGAGGCATTGCAAAGGGGGTGGAAAACCTAATTGTTTTAATCATGCTTGATATTACACTGTGAAATTATAATTAACTTAAGAAGTCAGTCAAAACCAGTTAATAACTGCGGTGCAACGTGGCTGATTTGAAGTGCGGCACGGAGGGGAGAGGAGCCGAGGGCAGAGCAGAGCTGCTGGGCTCGGTCCTGGCGAGATGGAGCAGCGCAGGGGCCCCCCAGGCAGCTCTGCAGAGGCTCTGCACGAGCAGGGACCAAAGCTGGTGGCATGAGCGCTCTGTCCCCCCAACACCCCCGATGGTGGATTGGGAATACCCTTCCCCAAAGGAGCATCATCAGCGACCTTCCCAGCACATAGATGGAGAAACTGAGGCACAGCGAGAGAAAATGATTTATGACATGTCAGCAGCCCGAGCCAGGGAGAGAGAGGGCGGCTGACGGGAGGAAGGATCAGGCCTGACTTCCAGCCTGTGCTGATGCGGTACTTAAGCAGGGGCCTCTGGAGAGTGCTCAGTTTGTTCTTTAAACATCCCCTTTCTTCTGCTCACAGGAGGGTAAATCTTTCCCAGTGATTCTGTTGCAGTCAGAAGAAACGCAGCCCTAAAAATGATTTGCACATATGGGTAAATCTCAGTCTCCTTCAGCCACACAGATTTATTAAAATATCTGGGGATACAGGTGAGTGGAAACAGAGCTGCACAGCCTTCTCTGCCTGTACCCCGTGTGTGAGTAGGGGTAACGAGGGTTAACGAGCGAGCAAGCTGGGGTGACCAGAGTGTTCTGGTGGTATCGATATCCCAAAATGCATTTATAGATGTGGGTAGAGCTGAGCCCTGCGGGAGGCTGACAGTGATAAGGGCAGTGACACCGCAACCAGCTCCGGGGACAGGAAGATTTGTCACAGGGAGGACGCACCCAGGGAAGCTCTGTGTGTGTCTGTGCCAGATATTGCTGTCACTGCCGCAGCAGGGCAGCAGCACGGATATTTACAGTCTGCAGGATATATTGGGAGTGCTGGGTGGTGGCTGGATATCAGCACGGACAGGAAAACAGGAGAGCGAGGAGTTAGAGCCGAGTGTGGGAACAGGTCTGAAATCTCTTCTAGGAGAGGTGTGTTGGATGCCTGCAGCTGATTTGTGGGTAGATTTACCACGAGAGATGTTCTGAGATGGGAGCAGCACTCCCGGTTTTGGGCATTTCCTGCAGCCAGGCTGGGGGGAGCACAGTGCCCGGGTAGCTGGGTGTGCTGGGAGTGTCCCTGTCCCCTCAGGCGGGGCTTTGGCCAGGGATGGGCACCAGAGCAGCACAGCTGGGGACAGGACAGGCTCCTGACATCTGCAGCAGGTTTTGGCCTTGCTGCTCAGCTGCTGGACAGGGCTGGAGTGGATTGTTTTGTGTTCTGTGTTCACTGTCACCTTCGGAAAGCATCACAAACCATAGCTAATCTGTTAACTTAGAAAATATCCACAACTGGAAACTTCCTTGAAAGATATCTGTCTGTTGGTTAGGAACTAGCGATAGAACGACCTGACTGAAATCAAAACCCCTAAAAACATTAAAGGGTTTCTTCCTCACCCTGTCTTTTTTTTTTTTTTTTATTTTATTCACCATCAGTATTTCTGTGACAACTCAGCCCCGGCAGCCCCAGGGGACAGGACAGAGAGACGAGGAGTGGAAGTGCCCTTTGACTAAGCGGGCATTAAATGTTGGCTAACAACCGAGAGACACCGTGAGACTGGAGCGGGGGGGAAAGTTAAAAAGAAAGGAAGAAGAGCTTTTCAATATGAGCATTCATGTAGTTTTGACAGGAGCAATTTATCATGGCTATGAAAGGCGGCTCTGCCTCCAGCGCTGAAAGGCAGCCTGGTTAAACTTTTACCTGCCCCTCTGAAAGGGGAGCTGCGCCGGCCGGGAGGGGACTCCGGTGATGCATCTTTCCGTGGGGCTGGGGGAGGGCGGGCAGGGGCTTCCCGGACAGCTTGTGCCCATCTGTTCTGCACAGAAAGAAACCCTGACAGGTGAGGGGGAGGGAGCGTGTGAGCCAGCGGGCCGGGGGCGGCCGGATGCCCGCGCCGCGTCCATGGGATGGGAGCTGCCCCCCAGGAGATGCTGAGGGTCTCCCACTCCCTCTCAGCTTCCCTAAAAGTAATAAAATCCATGGGACGATGCTCCCAGGCTGGGCAGAGAGGAGACCCGACGTTCTGGGGTGGGCAGCAGTGGAGGGGAAGAAGTGGAAGGTGCAGCACACACAGCCAGAGGTGGTGTTGGCATCCCTGGAAATAGTTTGGAGGAAATAGAAAATATTATAATAAGGAAAAAATACCGTGAAAATATCCCCCAGCAATTTTCAGCTAAGAAATGCTTTTGTCCCAGGGTTTAAGCCAGCAATCTGATTTCTCTCTGGCCATGAGAGAGGGAAAGAGGGAGACTGCAAAAGAGACTTTCTTCCTCTCTGAAATTCGAGGTCTAAGGCCTGGCTGAAGCTTGCTGAGAATAAAATTAATCTCATTTCTTACCCTCTGTACGTTTAAATCCTGTCCAAAAGCTGTTGAACACTTTGAGACAGCTCAAAGAACCACAGGTTGTTCTAAGGCCTGTTCTGAGAGCCCTCACGCCACGGACAGTGACTGCACGGGGCTGGAAGCAGAAGGGGCATTAAGTGGACAGATATTCCCACCAGGCTTTTCACGTCATTAATTGGTGATCTTCCAACTCTGAAATAACATTTTTTCCCCCTCACATTTCTTATTTCATTATCCCCAGTTCAATACACATCAGTGCAGGATGAGGCAAACTAGTTAGATATATCAGGAATTATTTAAATTAGGGGAGAGATGTATGGGTAGTTAAATACTCGGTCTTCTATTCTACCCTAATTACGTATCAAATTACACTCAAATTATACCCAAAAATAGATGCAGGGAGGTAGTCCTGAAGCCTCCAGGAGGTATCAGTGGGAGAAAGGTGAAATGAAGCAGGTGTTGCAGGCAGATCTGAACTAATGCAATAGGCAAACCGAGCAGGACCATCATTTTCCATTGTGTCCTTTTATTACCAACATTTGCTTAAAATTTCTTCACAAACAAGACCCGGTAATGAATGAGCGTTCCCTGGGCCTGGAGGAAGCAGTTTGTTTTACTAATGCGAGAGGATTTTGCTCTTGATTTTAATGCTGTTCTGATTCTCGTTTGTCTTTGTGACAACAGGAGCGTTGCGGTAATGGAGCAGGTTTGTCACAGCGTCCAGGCACGGGGAGGTGCTGGGATGGGGCCTCTTGGACTGGGAAGAGCTCAGGCTGCTGTCGGGGATGTTGCTTTCGTGGCAGTGTGTAAATCTGCACCGTCCCTGGCTCATTGCACAGGTTAAGCCGAGCTGTCGCCAGGCCCAAGCCCTGAGTTACTTGGTAAAACGGTTTTCATACCCTTAAACTGCTTCCTAGGGGATTACAGAACTGACTGAGCTCTGGGAAGTATTGCCCAGCCTGGAGCTGCTGCTTTGAAATCCTCTTTGGGTGCTGGACAAAGCAGGAGAGGCTCCAGAGCCCATGGCCGTGCCCCAGTCCCCAGCAGTGTCCTCAGCTCTGTGGGAAGGGACAGGACAGCGCAGTGACAGCCCAAGGTGTCACTGCACCAACAGCTGTGCCTGGCCCCTGTCCTGGCTCTTCACCTGCAGGCTGAGCTCAGACACCCAGCTCCTTCTCAGCTGCAGAGATATTTCTGGCATCAGCTTCGGAAAAAGCAGCAGATGGTCCCCAGAACCATCCAGGTGTCCATCCAGGAGAAACGGGCAGCAAACTCCACAGCTGAGGGGAATGTCATGGTTCTGTTCGTTCTGTGGGATGAAAAACCTTCTGCGACCTCAAATAAAAACCCAAACAACCCCCCCAAAGCTGCCAGTGTATTTCTGGCCTTCGCAGAGCTCAGCATCCAACATCCCCACTGCTCTGGTGTTAAGAATATCTCCGTGCTGGAGAACAGCAGCTCTGGGGCGAGATGAGCAGATTCTCACCTGTCTGGGGTGCTGCTGCTGGAGAGACACAGGGAATTATACCGTAAAATTTATGGAGCTGTGTAGACATCAAGGCTCAAGTCCTCCAGGGCATCTGAGTACCTGTGGGAATGATATCCAAAATAAAGGCAGCTGATTGCCTAGATCTCAGAAATATTCAGGAAGGAGAGCTGATGTTCACATTGCTGAGGCCGATTCAGAGCTGGAAGCTCGTCTGGATCTTCCTGGATCTGTTTTTCCTTCACTTGTGTGAGCACTGAGAGAGATCAGCGCAGCTGGTGACGGACCCTGACCAGGGAAGCTCCCCAGGGAAGCCAGAGAGGAGCTCTCAGGGAGCTGAACTCCTCTGCCCCACATTGCCTCTGGAAAGAGAGCAGCAGAAAGGACAGAGATACTCAGAGCAATCCAGAAAACCCATGCTCTATTTCCAGCAGTTCTTTCATAGGGTAATTGCCACTAATCAGAAATAAACATGCATACATATATTTATACATCCCTGTGCAAATTATGTATTTACATGGAGCTGACGGACGCAGACATCACCATTTTTTCATGTCATTATGGAGCAGCTCAGTTAGCAAACGCTAATAAATATTTGGCTTTTGCAAATGGAACATTTTTTTTATCTGCTGCACCAACAGGCAGGGTAGGGAATGCCTGCTGGCAGGAGAAAACCTTGCCTTGGCTTTTTAGTCTGGCTCCCACTGGATTGGATGGCTCGTGGGATGTGCTGAGTGGGTGTAGGACAAGCAGCAGTGGTGTGGTGTAAATATTCTGATCAAAGCCAGGTTTAGGGGTGATTCCAGTCTGCACTGAGAAAGATCACGGTCGCGTGAACTTCTGGATGGGCAGAGCAGGAGCCTCGGACAGCCTGGCACACAGGAACACGACCCTGAACCTGCTCTGCTCAGCTGAGTCCCTCTCCGCTCGGTGGGGAGCTCTGAACCCAGCACAGTGAGCTCGTGTTTTGCCCTCTCTTGTAGAACCTTTTTGTTTGTTTATTTTGCACATGGTCCATCTGCAGCAGCCTGGGGCTTGACATTTGAAATTCAACCTCCAAGTGGCGATGGCTGCCTGGATCGGATGCTTAGGTCACAGATGACAGCCTGATTTTCTCGTTGGACACACTTGGCTTCTAGAATTAGAGGCTTGCTTGGGCCACACAGTTCCACTTTTATTTTTAGCGTTTACCAGTAAAATTTTATGATGGGAGCTCCAGCTCTTTTTGTGTTTGTACAGCGCTCAGCAAAGCGTCCTAATACAGCTCAGACTAATTTTTTGTGCCATAATTCTGAAAGAAAGCAGCTAATTTATTGCTTCCTTGTATATTATTTTAAAATACCTGAGTAAGAAGAAAAGGGATTTGAATTCAAGTTACAGCAAATTTGTTTAAAATATAAATTTTTAATAAAAACCCATTTTATTTCCTAATAGCATATTTTTATAGCCCCTGCTATTTATCTTTCTGCTGCTCCTGTCTCTCTCACACTAAGCAGCAGCAGGAACTGGACTGTGCACCCTGTCCTGACATTCCAGGCCTGACTTCTCACACTGATGTCCCTTTGCACACCACAGGGACGCTGCTCCAGGGGAAAGGAAAAAAAAATCTATTTGCATCCAATCGACTGAGCTCTTTAAGTGCTGAAACTAGTAGACCAAATGAGTTTATTAGATTATCATTGCGGAAGTTAATAAAGAATTAATTCCTCTTCATGTGACATCCAAAGGCAGTTATTTCAGTGGCCTGTCCATTTACACAAAGCCAAGTATTTGTCAAGTGTCAAACTCAATTCCCATGACCCAGGCCTCCTCAATAATTCTGGATTAGGAATACCCTTAAATGACATTACAAAAATTTTATTCCAAGATGCATCGAGCTCCTGGGACTACTCAGGAATTTCAGGTTAGTGAAGGTTATGCAGTCAGCAAAAGCTTGCTGGATGGAAGATCTGGAATGGAGGGATGGGCTGTGCGATGTTTTTGTGGCAGTGGAAAGCAGCACGAAAGGAAAAAAATCAGATTTCCAAAAGGGGAGCTTCCATTCTCTTTCTCTGCCCTGGAAATAATGCAAAGAGGGTTTATCTGCATTGCTAAATAAGTGTCCAGCGTGGTCTCCAGCGCAGGAAACGCTGCAGTGCTGCTGGGGAAAGAACAGCGTGGGTGCCACGAGGGGGAGGAGGAGGGGGCAGGATTGAGCCATCAGCGGCTGCTCTGGGAATTCAGGGCTGTAAAACATCTCCATTCAGAGAGGGAGTCCAGAGTTCTGCACATTCCCGACTACCAAGTCAGACACAACATGAAAGAAAGAGGGATCTCTTTTATGTTTTCCTGTTCTCATTAGATTTAGACTGGAGATAAACTAGATGGAGACTCGGAACAGGGATAGTCTGGATACAAGGATAATCAGAAGGTGGGGTGGAAGATATCCCCGCAGATAGACCAGACACAAGGAAGTGATTTTTTACTTGGTGGAACACTGGAGCAGATTTCCCAGAGAGCTGTGGGTGCCCCATCCCTGGGAACATCCAAGGTCAGGCTGAACGGGGCTCTGAGCAGCCTGGGCTGGTGGGAGAAGCTGCTGCTCACTGCAGGGGGGTTGGACGAGGTGACCCTTAAATGTCCCTGCCAACCCAAACAGTTCTAAAATTCTAATTCTAAAATTCTGTGATTTTTCTCCGATGAGCAGGTACACAAAGCATGCAGGGCGGGCACACAGCCTCCTGTCATTCCTCTAAAAGGGAAATGGTTTAGGATGGGACTCAGATTCGAGGTAAAGGATGGTAAAGAGGAAAAAAAATCCATTTGCACTGCTCGAGCCATCAGAAAAAGAGCATCCTTGTGCATACATTGACTTGATTGTGTTTCAAGGTTATATGAAAATGGGAAGCTGGATGGTAATCAGCAGGGAGAGGGGCTGAGCACCGGACCCCTCCGGTGGGGATAATGCACCTTCCAAATGTAAACAGACAGTCTCAAGCATTGTTTTAATCATCGGTAATTTCTCGTTTGAAGGAGTCACTCCATCATCTCCACAAATGAATTTCCCTCCCTCCCCTCCATCTCCTCCACTTCTCCTCACTGCCAGGACACTGCGAGTGCTTCCACCCAACCTCCTGATTGATGCTGGGATAAATCTGCCTGAGAGTTGGGGTGCGGGACCTTCAGCTGGAAATCTGTCCCTGCCAGTTCCTGCCTGTGGGGAAAACAAGGACCTGACTGGGTATTTCTTTTAATTCTTCTTCAGTGATGTGGAGGAGGCAGTGAGCAGAGCTTGGCAGCAAGGGTGGGCATTTCCCATCCCTGTTCTTGGGAAAGAGCTCTCCAATAACTCACTGCCCAGCAAGGCTTGTGTGGCTCAGAGTCAGACCTGGGTCCCTCCCACCTACCCCTATGGTCTGAAAAATACTGAGAGTCCGAGGTTTTTTACTGCTGACTAATCCAAGCTTACAGTCTAGACTTCCTCACTGCCCTGGGAAAAAGGCAAGCTTCTCCACAAACTGATTCATCTGCCCTAAAATGCCTGCCCCAGACAGAAAGGATGAATCCTCCTTCAGAGGTGCCCATTTCTGATCCTGATTGCAGAACAAACTGCAGCTCCGCACTTAGACGAGGTGCCCAGCCTGGACATGTTGTGTGGGGTGAGCTGATCCTGCTCAAAGGAGCTTGGCCCTGTGAGTAAGGCTGAGCTAAACCTTCCTTGTCAAAACCTCACACAACGGTCTTCAGTCAAAGAAAAAATGGAAAGAGAACTCAGACACGACATTCATAAACATCTGAAACAAAGATTCCAGTGACCACTCAAGTCTCACTGTTCATTAGTGCTGGGCTTTAACCAGGGGCTTATTTGTGATTAAAATTAATTATGTGTTTGATTGCTCTGATGAACTGGGATGGACAACAGTGTTTCTTAGCACCTTCAAAGCTGTGTGTGGCTGTGTGAGCACCTGAGAGCTCTGAGTTGTATTTATAGCAGTGGAGAGGACTTGTGGGTTAAGAGAGATGGAAAAAGCCGGCGTTAGGAGCTTTAATGCAATCTGTGATTTGAAATGAATCAAAATCTGGACAGGCTGGCCAGATTTTCTGTACAAAAGGAGGTATCTACTGAGTTTCTGTGCACGGGAATTGTGGTGGCCACAATAACTCTGGAAAAGGTATTTATTTGAATGAGGAACTCTGGTGCCTGTGGGGATGATCACCCACAGGGCCTGAGGGATGTGAGCTGCAGATTGTCCTGCCTGTGACAGTTCCCAACAGGACCAAAGGAACAGCAAAGCTGCGATGGCTCCAGCAGCCCCTGCAGTGAGCTGGGGGCTGTCAGGAGTGATGCACGCGGGGAAGGAGGGGCAGCTCGTGTTCCCAGGCCCCAGCGTGGCTGACACAGCTGGGGACAGGTTAAACTTTAACCAGCTGTGCTCAGGTTAAACTTTAACCAGCTCTGCTCCAGCCCTTCCCGGCCCAGCGAGCGCCTGCAGAGCCAGAGCGGAGCTCGAGCGGGGCGGATGCTGAGCTGGTGGATGGTGTGGTGAGAACAAGGAGATGCTTTCCCATCTCTCTCCCCCTGTCCTGCTGGGATGTTGCCTGGCAGGGCAGCAGCAGCCCCTGGGAGGGTTCCTGCCCCGTCCTGCCTGCCTGGGTGTGTCTCGGTGCAGAGGTTCCCTGGAAAATGCTTTGTCCGCAGTGCAGAGGTTCCCTGGAGAATGCTCTGTCCCCGGTGCAGAGATTCCCTGGAGAATGCTCTGTCCCTGGTGCAGAGGTTCCCTGGAGAATGCTCTGTCCCTGGTGCGGAGATTCCCTGGAGAACGCTTTGTCCCCGGTGCAGAGATTCCCTGGAGAATGCTCTGTCCCCGGTGCAGAGGTTCCCTGGAGAATGCTCTGTCCCCGGTGCAGAGGTTCCCTGGAGAACGCTTTGTCCCCGGTGCAGAGGTTCCCTGGAGAATGCTCTGTCCCCGGTGCAGAGATTCCCTGGAGAATGCTCTGTCCCCGGTGCAGAGGTTCCCTGGAGAATGCTCTGTCCCTGGTGCAGAGATTCCCTGGAGAATGCTCTGTCCCCGGTGCAGAGATTCCCTGGAGAATGCTTTGTCCCCGGTCCCTTCTCTCCCTCCTGTCTCTGCGAGCTGCAGGACCCTGATGAATGACTCCCATATCCTGATCAAAAAGTCTCCCTAACAGTTTTAGTGTGTTTGTGTCCCCCTAGTTAAGATAAATTAGACAGGCTAATGAGACTGATTAGTCTTTAGCTGCGACCCTTGGCCTTTGGGATGTACTTTGAGCTAATAGAGAGAATGGGGATTATAGGCTGTGATAATGTGCTTGTGTTGGCCTTTTAAAGGAAAACACATTTATTGCTACTTAGAGGAAATTGATCTAACTGCGCTGGAAGCATTTCTATGGACTGAATATGGAATTTTTATTAAGTAGGTGACTCAGGTTCAGCCAGGACTGCCAGATTGGAAATGGGCAGGAGATATTTTAGGAGGATTCCACCTGCTGGCTGCCTCTCCAACTGATAACAAGTTTCACTCATCCCGACTGTGATCTGCTGCTCTGCGTGTCGGCTGCGCAGCTCTAGGAACTCGGGCTGCAAGCCCCAGGTCTCCTGGCTCAGCTCCAAGCTAACAAATCATCAAAGACAACCAGTTGTGTTTGCATGTTTACCGAGGGTTCAGCTATTTGATTCCCTTCTCGGTCTGCAAAGCCAAATGGCTCCCGGAGTTACTGGGATCCTGAGGCCAACAATGAACCGTCACACAGCCAGCTCAGAGCACAGCGGGGAGCTCAGGGGCCCAATTCTGCCCTCAGGATGAGGTTTGAGTCCATGGCCTAAAGCCTCACATTTGCTGCTTCATGCACAACAGGAGCAGTTGTGTTCTGAAAGTTTTCTCCGATGATATCAGCTGGATTTATAAAAAACACTTGTTCCTCCTGCAAGCCCTTGTGGGCTCATGTTTTGGGTGGGTCTGCTCCTCCCTTACAATACATTAGGAGTGTTCAGCTGGTTTCCAGCAAGATTTGACCAAGTACGGCACCCACATCCCCTCTGAGATGCCCCCAGGTTTGGGTTTGTGAGGGTGAGATTGTAAAACCTTGGCTGCTGCACCACCACAATGATCAGCGGGAGCACAGCTGGTTTCTGTAAAAGCTGTTTGACCTCCCTCACATCTCATATCCACCGTCCATCGCTGATCCAGGCCAAGCTGGTTGCCTGGTTTTCCAAAGCTTCATCTTTTATCCACGGGAAGGTGTTCTCTGTCCATCTGACTCTCCAAGGAACCAAAGGCGTGCAAACCCCAGGCTGTCTCCTGCCACATCTGATGTCCCAATATTTTTTCTCCATTTCAGTGGAGCAGGGACTGAGCACCTGCTCTGTAAAGCTCAGCAGCTCAACGTGCACTTCCATTCATGTAAAATCACAAAAGGGCTCTGGGCAAGTCGCAGCTTGTAACCCGAGTGAACCCACAGGAGAAAATCAGATTTATTATCCGCAGCGATATCCCCTCTAACATCACCTTGTCATTAATCAGGGCGATCCTTGACACTTTCCATACTCAAGCCCCTCGCAGTAAACAGTCTTATCACTCTTTTACAGCCACCACAACTGAGGTCTGACTCAGACAAGGTCAGCGTGGCCCTACGGGACTGGGAGCACTGGAGCTGCCACCCTCCCCGCCTCTGCACCAATCCCTCTTTGCAGAGAGGAGATACAGCCGAGCAAAGGTTTCAGCCACAGCCCTGGCGGCCCGGGAGGGCTCCTCAGCAGCCACAAATCACTTTACAGTGCCCTGTCACAGGTGATAAGTGCTGGACTTTGCCACCTTTCCGTGCAGGGCTTGAGGATGCTGAGAAATGGGAGAGCAGAGGTAGGAGCAGCTCCTCAGCAGCACCACAGCAGCTGAGGTTTGGAGTGGAGCTCCTGTTAACCCCAGCTGGCCTGGCGGTGTCCAAACGATACAGAAAGAGAAACCAGATTCCAACTGAGCTGTTTCAGCGGGGACAGTACTGAGGTTCCTCAAACAGGATGAAAAATAGCAGCACCACAGCCTCTGCTTGTGGTCTCAGCTACAGACACCCAAGAAAATGAGTCCTGCAAAGTGTTTTGCAGGTTTACACGGGGAAAAAAGCAGGAAGAATGTTTAATAATGAATCTGTGTTACTTCAGCGCTGATCCTGCCAGAATCCATTGGAAAATGTCTGTATGAACACCGAGCTGGGAAGGGCTGATCATGGATAAGCTCACCCTCAACAGTGAGCTTCAAGGAGCAAGCCTGTTAGCAGATAAGCTGGAGTATTTTAAGTGGAAACATTCTTGTCTTTAATTGAGGATGTTCCTCTACCCCCTTAAATGCAGATTTTTATATTTGGGTCAAAATTTACACCAAGTTTTAGTAACTTTTACTAAACGAGTGCTGAACTCCAGCCCACGGTAAATATTCCCAGTGTCCCTACTGTTTAAATTCACAGGAAACCTTCCAGATCCTTCCTCCCTGGTGACTCCCTCTTGTGTCTAAAGGTCCCTGCTACCTTTATTTTAACCTGAGATTTGTCAAGGCAAGAGCAGAACCTTCATAACATCTGCCATTCAGATGATGGCAGGCAAGGAATAGCCTCCAGCTGCCCGTAAATCAAATGGAGTTGCACCAGGGTTCATGGTGCTTGAAATTCTTGCATCAGTGCTCGAGAGCCAGAGAGGAAAGGAAAGGCAAAAAAAGGAGTTGGAGGAAGAGAAGAGAAGAGAAGAGAAGAGAAGAGAAGAGAAGAGATGAAAAGAGAAGTGTGCTGCTGATCTGAGTGAGGACAGGTCCCATACCTGTTCCTGTCCAGGTTTGTTTCACTCCTTTAATCAGGCCCAGTTTTAAGGCAAAACTGTCAGAAACCAGGCCTAAGGCACCTCTGTAATTGGCAGTTTGTTGTATTAATGTGCTGCTACCAGTGTAGCTTCCCCATGGGATTAATCCCTGATGGGAGGGATAGGCAGGGTTGTACTGGTGTAACTGGGCTCAGACTGGGCAGAGCAACGGTAAAAAAAAAAAAAAATAAAAATCACACTTCTGAAAGCTCATTAGCAAAGAGCTCCAAGCTGAACCCAGGATCTGAGCCTGGAATGAAGATTGGGGTGACACGGAAAGGTCACTGTGGAGAGCTCTGGCCGCGAGCTGAGCTCAGCTCTGGCTTGGAGCGAGGATGGAGCTTTGAGTGAGTTTGGCATCTCAAGGCCTCGAGTAATTCCCACTTGTGTTTGCTTGTATTTTTACTGGCTGTCTTTCCCACTTCTGCCTCTCGGATTACCAGGGCTGGTGACAAGGAAATATGGGAATAGCCACCGAATCAAATTAAAAAACATTAGAAAGGTCAAGCGCATGCAGGTTCCTTTCACACCGCGAGTGGCGATCAGATTTCCCGGTACCTCAGTGAAAGTGCCAGATAGTGTTAACCAGATAAGGAAATGGGAGCTTGTACGCCTAAAACCAGGAGTAATTGGCCAGGGGATCCCTTTTCAAGGAAAAGTGTGTGGTGCTTGGATTTCCTTGACATTTCTGCCCTGTGGATGGAAACAGCCTGGCTGTGCTTTTGTGTTGTGCTTGGTACCACAGGCACGAGAGTTTCTGCAGAGCTGCTGATCCTGGAGGAAGTTGGAAGGGGAACAGTAAATAAATACAATATTTTTGCTGGAAAATATCGCTTTTAAATACCTTTATGTGGGAGGGAATCAAGGTGCTGAAGACTCTGCAGATGCCACCTTGAGAGTCCCTTCCACACTGAATAATTGAATGTCCAGCAGCCTGCACACAGAATATCCATGTATTTTTGTACTTAGACTTCCCCTTTTTGGGAAAAGGGGTGGTAAAGAGTTCTAGGTGTTGTAACTACCAGAACTATCTAGTGAAAACTCCACAGAGCAGCATGGCCTTAGCAGACAGGCCTTTTCCTCTTGAAACACCACCTCAGTAAACTTTTCAACGTGGACTTTTGGAGACACAATTGGAAGTTTAGACTTTTCAAGATACAGAAACTCTTGCTTCCACTTTATCCCAGGAGCTGTGGTTCATTCAGGGTCTTGAAGACTCTTGCACAGGAACGACCTTCATTTCTGAAGATAGCTCCTGCAATGATGAGTAAATAAACCCTGTCACCTTGACAGGCTCGCACTTCTGTCTCCCCTTTCATTATTTATTTATGTATGGTTCCCGAAACCTATTTCCCAAATTCTCCACCCTCGCCCTCCTCCCCTTACTTTGTTTTAATGAATTGAGGATGGAATTCTAGAGCACAGGCTCGAGTCAGAGATGATGAAGCACCCGGTCCTTTGGCACTCCTGTAAATGCTACGGTGGCTCCCAAAGAGTTAATTCATTATGGTCCATTGTCCAGTCAACTTTATAGCTGGCAGCAGATTGGAGCCAACTTGAAATGCTGAAGTGGGAATGAAAAATGAGCAGAGCCTTGGTGTGCATTAAATATTTAATATTCTCTCAGTGGGAGGTGTCAGGAAAAGGACCATATAATAAATACTACAAGAGACAATTCCATCACGGAACTCGTCTGTTAATGACCTCATTTGCTTTGACAGAAACATTACAGATGCAGCCTCTTCGCTTCCGTGGCCCTAATAAGCAGCCACATTCCTGTTGGAGAGCGAATTCCTGCTTCTGCAACGAGGAGGAGTGCGTTGGAGCTGTGACTGTCTCCTTCTCCCTCTCTCTGTCTCCCCCCGCTCCCCAGATCTGGGGCATTTAGAAAGAATTTCGTGTGGCACGAATGGTATTTGTGGCAGCTCCGTGATTCTGGCAGGAAAACCAACAATTTTATCAAACTACCTGGAAAACGTGAACTCAAGAAAGCGTTCTCTTCCTTTGGAGGAGAAAAGTACCTCCCATCTCCTGCCCTAGAACCACCAGCTTGTAAACTGTGGGGGCTGGACGGTGCTGTTTGATTGGTGACCACCTCCAGTTCAATTCCCCGCAGATTTCTTGGAATGAAAAGGTCCTCAGGAGGATCTGTCCAGATGCCTCCTGTTCAGTCCGTGCTTTACACCACAGGGCCAGCTTGAGAGCCCAGTTCTCTCCTCCACGGACAACTGCTGGGTTAAATTTGAAGCTTTCACTATTGGTAGTCCTGGAATCCACCCAAACTTTGACACATTTCCTTTCCTTCTTGCTGCAGCATAAAATCATGTTGAATTTCTCTGAACTTCTCATTTGACTCCAGTATTAACGTATTCTCTGCTCCGAACTTTCTTCTAAGGCCTGGCACCACTGCCTCAGTTCAGGCAGTGTCAGGGAAGGGGGGAGATGCCAAGGTTATAATCGATTCCAAAAAGCAGATGCCAATCAGAGATGCCAATCAGAGATGCCAATCGCAGATGCTGACATTTGAACTGCAGTCCCGCCCCAGCAGCTCCCACGTCCAGGCCTCCAGCACTGTAAGGCCCCTGTCACAAGCTCATCATCTTCACAGTTTTTAACGTGCTTATATTCAAGCTTCACCTCGAGGCAGGAAACTGCTCAAACTCCAGACCAGAGGGGAAGAGGATTGTCAGCCCCAGATGTTCAAAGCAGAGCCTGAGCCTTCCAGGGTGCACTTCACCTGAGCAGAAGACAAAGAGCCATTTTTACTCTTCAGTTTTACAATGTGAACTTTCATTTACCACCCTCAATGTGCTACACAAACTCCGGAAGCTCTCTGAGCAAATGGAGTATTTTTTCAAAAAAGAGCAGGAATAAAAGAGCCGAGAGAAATATTGGAAAATTGCTGAAGGTTTGCAGTGCTGAAGTTTGCCCACATCGCCATATAAGGGACACCTCTGATTGGCATCTGCTTTTTGGGATTGATTATAACCTTGGCATCTCCCTCCTTCCCTAACACCGCCTGAACTGAGCCGGTGATGCAGGAAGAGCTGTCCCCTCTGCTCCCTGCCGGGATCAGGGTGCAAGGGGCCGTTCTGTGGGATGAGAGGAGGTTTGGCACAGTGAGGGGTGAGGCTTTGCTGCTCCCTGCACGGACCATGGGACTGCGGTTCCGAGGGGCGCAGGGGGAGGATGCTGACTTTTCCTTCTTCTCCAGGAGGAGGAGACGGCAGGAATGGGAACACAAAGTTGGTCAGAAGCGGGAAGGGAATGTGGCTGTGTGTAGGCAGCCGTCAGATGCCGCGCATTCTGTGCATCACAACGAGGCAGTTGTTTGTGGAGCAGTGCAGCAGCGAGATAAGGTTCTGCCTTTGTATCAGAAGCAGCTGCAAAGGGGCAAAAAGGTCTTAGAACAAGAAATTAGTTCATTTGAATTCTCCCTCTCTCTCTCTTTTCCTTCTTCAAGCCAGGCAGTGACAGCATCTCCCTCCTCTCGCGCCGTGCGGGCGGCTCACGGCAGCAGCAGGAATGTCTCTGTGCCTCTGGGGACTGTACCCGGCTGGAGTCCTGTGCCAGGCCTGGGCTCACAGGACAGATGGTGGTGCTGCTCTCAGAGATCTCCTGGCTGAGAAGGTGTGGAGGTGGCACAGACCCACCATGCACAGCCAGGGCTGCTGGGCTGTGGCTGAGCGAGCCTGTGGCTACAGCAATGAGACAATAACAGGCCAGAGAAAGTTCCAGGATGGCACAAATCATCCATCCCACATCCAGTGTGGGGAGAAGGAGGAAATACCTGGACAATACACGATTAATGCGTGCCATGGCATGTTCATGGGCTAGAGGGATTCAAAGGCAGCCCTGAGCATGACATAGCCACTGTCTGAGTGCTTGGCTCTGCAGCCTTAATGATGTCCTTTTAATGTCGCTTTTAAAAGTGCATCATAGAATGTAATATAATATAATATAATATACACTGTCTGTCCTGTCTGCTTTTTACTGCTTTAAAAAGGAACCAGGAATATGCTCTGACACATGGATCCATCCCACCCCGACACCCGGACAGACAAACAGACACCTCCAGCCCTTGCAGAAACACCCTGCGAGTTCTGGGTTTGCTCTTAAATAATTATCGCCTGCGCAGTAAAGGAATGACCCTTTCTGCCTTCAAAACTTTGCACTTAATGAAGTCTTTGCGTCTCAGGAGCTGGGCAGTTCCCTGGCTGTCTCTCTGGAGTTCATTGCTGGCTGGAAACCTGTGAGGAAATCTGGCTCGGTGTGTGTGAGAGGTGTAGAAGTGTCCTGCCTGGGTGTGAGGGTGTAAAAGAATGAAGCTCCCAGTCCAGGTGGAAGGAGGAGGAGGACACAGGGCAGAGAGGAGATGAAAGAGCCCTCAGAGCCCCGCCTGGCACTCCAGGGAGGTGTCCCCTCTTCCCCAGCCTGCTCTGCCCATAAGTTACAGCCCCTGAGCTGGCAGAGCTGCTCCCGCCGAGCGCTCCAGCCCTCCTGGCAGGCTCAGGTCTCCCCGAGGCTGATTTAGAGAGGTCACCTGTCACTCGTGTAAAGGTCACCGGAGGTCTGGGCTGTGGACAGTCCCCACGTTCCCGGCGTGTCACATCATCATTTTATTTTACGTCGCCTGGGCCCTGCCAGGGGAGGGGAGGCGGAGGGACGGGACTGCGAGGTCAGCAGCATCGTTATGGATGGCGCGGAGAACGCGAGGCGAAAGGGATCGTTGCTTTTGCCTCCCCAATAAACCCCTTCTCTCTGCCTGAGCGGAAGCAGCGAGGAGCCGTTCGGCTAATTTATATTAATTCAACTCCATTAATGATGAGATATCATCTCTTCTCTCAGCAGGAGAACCATCAAAAGGATTTAATACTGAGCTGCTCTCCTGACAGCCCCGCGTTAGAGCCTGCAGCCGCTCCGTGGCTGCACTGAGCCTTTCCCCAGCCACCAGCTTTTCCCAGGGCCTCATTAACAGGGGCACTCTCACGCTATTAGGATTATTTTGGGGCGAGTTCTCACTTGTCTCAGCACTGCTCAGGCACGGAGAAGGAAAACTCTGCGGGGAATAAAGGACATGGCACCTATTCCGTGTCTGTCCGCAGCTGCTGATGGACACGGGACATTCCCAGCGCTGTGAGGCCACAACCAGCATGAGTTGGGCTCCTGCAGAGTAGAAAAATCCCATTTTTTGGAGCCAGGAGCAGCTGTGGGAGGCTCCTGCCCTGCCCGTAGGCAGCAGTGGCAGCGGTGCTCTGTGACCAGGACAGTTCTGCCCATTCCCCTCGGGGGCAGAGAGTTCGTCTCACCAGGGACACGCCAGAGGAGCCCCTGGACCACCAGGAAATTGGTTTTGTGGGGTTCTGGGTTTATCTGGGGTTTTTTGCTCGTTCTCCACGGAGATTCTGGAGGCTGGGCAGTCTGGCGTCAATCAGGCTGATATGTTGGGAGGGACTGAGATTCCCATGGGATCAGAGGGTCACAGGAGGGAACAGCACCCTGGGGTCCCTGCAGGGAGGGGAAACTGAGGCAGAGCTGGGGGAGGCTCTCGTCCCCTCAGCGTGAGGCAGATTTGGGGCCCAGAAATCAGCCCTGGGAATGAACCCCGAGCCAAAGCAGGGTCAGGTGTCAGTTGTGTCCCATGGAGGGCTGGACAGTGCCCCAGGGGTGCCTGGCAGCTCCCGGCGGTTTTCCAGATCCAGCAGGGCTGCAGAGGAGCCTCTTGTTCCCTCACCCATGTCCTGGCAGCAGCAGACAAGACTTGCTGCTCCTCATGTAATTTAATTTCTCTCTTTGCTTCTGGCTGATAGTATTAAACTCCTGGCCTCCGAAACACACATACAAATATCTTTTTTATTTTTTTCTTTCCTCTTTTTTTTTTTTAAATATATTTTTATATTAACATATTTCCTTTTGAAACCGTGTGAGGCTTTTCTCAAAACTAATGGATTTTTTTTCCCTCCCCTTGTCTGGGCCAAATGTATTCAAATCTTAACTCAGTTAAGTCAGAAGATTCCTATCGTCTCAGCAGGGAATCCCACCCTTTATTCCACAAATCAGCATCCTTTTTATTTGACTTTCTGATCTCCAAAGGAAAAGGGATGCTTTTTTTTTTTAGAGGTTCTTTTTTTTTTTTAGTTTAACTCTCACGTTGATGTTGCAATGCTCTTTGATAGCCGAGAACACAAGGACTGACTTCAGGAGCAGCTGAAACTTCATCAGGAACCAAAATACAAGAAGAAGGGATTCGGAGTGGGAAATGGCAGAAAGTGATACTGTTGAAACAACCCTTTGAAATTTCCCAAATGATGTTTGATCTGCAAGTCCCTTAAAGCTGCTGCAATACCTTTAGTATCAAAATAATCTCTTTTTTATTAAGGGGGGAGCAGGAAGGAGAGGTGTTTTAATTTTTTTTTGGTGACACTCGGAAGAAATAAATTCAATTTTAACCTGTAATGGTTCCACCTGGAATTATATTTTTTTTACATATGTTTATCTGGGATTTAGCAGGATTCTTTCATAATTTTTTTTTTCCTTCTCTTCTGCTTGAATAAGACTTTATTTCAAAGGAGCAGCAGCAGAGACACGAGGGACTGAATGCTGAGGAATAGATTACTCCTGGAACACGCTGCAGGCCTCCTTTATCCACCCCCAAAATACCAAACCACTGGAAATGAAAACACGAGACAGAAACCCTTTGAGGTGGAGGAAGGAAGGGCCGAGTGCAGGATCAGAGCTGTGGCCCCGAGGTGCTGCAGGGTTCTCTGAGCCCCGGGGCTGCCCCTGCCCTCCCAGTGCTGCTGCGGTGCCCAAACTGGGCTGATCCCCCAGCAGGGATGGCGGGGAACGGAACAGGAACAGGAGAAAATCCCTGGGGAGAAATGGAGCTTGAGGGAATGACCTGGGGCAGAGAAAACAAGGCCTGGGGGGAAAGGGGCTGCCTTGATGGTGGGATGGACCTGGGAGATGTTTCTCTCGTAGTTTTTTGTTCAGGTGGTCAGGAAAAATCTAAAACACCTCGTTAGTGTCAATCCTCCACACAGCAAGGGCAGAGCAGGGGTTTTGTCAGATCCATCCAGGCCAGCACTCCTCGGAGGTTCCTGTTTCTAAGCTGTGTCCTCGCTGATTTTTGGCTCTTTTAGGGAGTGCCAGACATGTAAGCAAACCTGCTCGTGGTGAGCAGCACACTGGGAGTGCAGCAGGGGAGATGGGAAACTCCTGAGCTCCGTGACGTGCAGGGAGCAGAAAACTGCTCAGGAACCCATTCTGGCTCTGCATGGCACCCACAGATGTTTCAAAGCAGGGTGGGAACTGCTGGGGCCAGCCTGGAGCTGCGATATCAGGGAGATAATTTAATATCCGAAATCAGTACCAGGGAGGGCAGACACTGAATCTGGGCCTTTCCTGAAGAGGAGCCACAATTCCGAGCCCTTGCACAACCCCTCCCGGTGTCAGAACAGGGCTGGTTTCCCAATCCTCAGTGGTTTGAACACTCTCAGGGCAGTCCTGAGGCGGTCAGACAGGGCTGCTTCACTGGAAATCAGCCTTGCTGGAGGTTTGAACAGAGATCCCTTTGTTCAAGGTTTGAAAATCACTTTTGTGACAAGTTTACAACTCTGGTTGTGCCCACAGTGGCCACGGGAGCTGTAATGCCAACAACCCAGCCCTGGATGTGACATCCTTCATTCCCATCCATCCATTCTCATAACAAGAACCCACCCCAGGTCCCTCTCGTCCACCAAAACCTTGGGCAAAAGTATCAGGGAGCGAGATGATTGTAAAGAAATAAATAAAGAAGTCTAATTTATGAAGCAAACCTTTCAAAGCGTTAAACCATTCATAGCTTTATGACTACATATTAATCTGCTCTCATTTATTGCTTTGTAAGGCTATTTTGACAAAAGTTCATTATCAAGACTGCTAAATGCTTTTAAAGCATTGATTGGGGGAATTATTACATCACGGTGATAGACACAGTGTGTTAAGATGGATCGTAAGGCTCGGACCATCTGAAACTTCCCCCCTTTTAATTGGATCGATCCCCAGAATAAACGAAGTTTAATTGAATTTTCAGGAAAATTGAGCAGTTGTTTTCAAGTCTCTGTCAATACACATTATTTCAATTACATGATGATAAGCATAGAGAGAGTTTGCAAACAGCCTGGACGGAGGCGGAGGCTGCACACCAGAGAGGCTCCCCGCACACGCTTGGCTTTTGCTTTCTTTCTTTTTCCAGGACGAGCTGCATTTCCCAAAAGCACATCAGCAGGGCCAGGGCCTGCTCCTGCTGTCTGGCTTGCAGAGGGTGATTACTGCCTGGCCCTCCATTTCCCCAGCTCTGCTTCTCTCCTGTCTAGAACTCATTCCCCGGGGTTCCAACAGTCCCTTCTTCACAATCCAAACAATTTTTCATACAAAACACAGGATTTTTGTTCCAAGACCTCAGAATTGCTTGGGAACATTGACGGGGATGTGCTGGCTCAGGAAGCTTTGCTGACGTGAGATTAAGGAGCATTTGCCTCCCAACCCTTGCAACTTCCCGGTGAATGCAAAGTGCTGGTGAAGGTCTGTTGGAGTTTGGGTCAGGAATACGTTCCTTTTTGAGGACAGGAACCATTATTTGGGGAGTGGGGCAGAAAGCTGGAGGCAAGAGCACAAATTCACCTGCCAGGTTTCATCACCTCAGCCTGCAAAGCTGCACCAAGACCAGAGGGGCAGTGAGGCCGAGTGCCTTCCTGCTTACGCTGGGACATTTAAAAGAAAAAAATGTGTTTCTTTTAAAAGAAACAAATGCTATTAGATTGAGACCTTTGGCCAGTTTCTGGGCTCCTTGGAAATCTTTCCTCAACTCTGAAATAATCCCTCCTCCTCCCAATCACTGGGTCTCTGCAAAAAAAATATGGGAACCTTAACGAGAGGAAGAACTCGGCATCCCTTGGGAGCGATGCAGAATAAAGCGTTCCCCTGGTTCTCCGTGTGTTTCTTTGGGCACCCAATTGTCAGGAATTCTTTGGTACAGAGCTTTCCTCTTTCTCGTTGGTGGAAACCTGGGGATGGTTTGGTGCCATCTGCAGTGTCCTGAGCTGCTCCCTGGCAGGGTGGTCTTCAATGCCTTCCTGCTCCCCAGCTCCCTTCCCCGGCACAGCTGCAGTGGTTTGAGAGGCAGCTCAGCCTCTGAGTCACTGTCTTTTGTATTTTCTCCCATTGAACACCCACCCAAAAAATTAAGATCCTCTGCTAAGGAAGGCAATACCCCATAAAACCTCTCCATGTTAATAAAAGCCCCTTTCCCCCTTCTTCCACAGTCCCAGCTCACGGAATCTTGTAAGAGTTACGGTGAGTCCGGCCAGAGAAACACAAGGTGCAAACTCCTTGCAGATTAAGGTGTTTCTCTTCTTTTTTTCCTATTTTAACACCACCTTTCTGTGCTCACCAGGGATCCCTGTCCCGGAGCACAGCCAGGAACAGCCCAAACCATCGTGGGATGCTTGCACCCTCTGGGCTGGCTCAGAGTGCTCGTGCTGAGCTTGAGGCACCGGTTACGGGTGACAATGGGTGGGTTTCAGGCTGATAACGCTGCCAGGGGGGCAGGACCCAGCAGCAGCAAGGCTGGGACACCCTGGAACGAGGGCAGGATGTGGCTCAAGGTGAGGCTTGGTCCTGTGGGGTCCTGGCAGGATGATCTGGAGCTCAGGGGGTGGTTGTGCCCTGCTCCTGCAATTCTCCTGCAAAGTCCTGTTCAATTCCCCTTCTCCTTCCACCTGCGCTGTCCCCTAACCCCGAGCAGTGCAGGTGACACCTGAGCAACCCAGGTGACAGCAGCTCCCCTCAGAGCTGCAGTCAGAGGCTGGCACGGGGCAGGGTGTGCTGGCCCCGGGGTCAGGCCAGCTCCCTCCAGGGCTCCGTGCGCAGCCGCCAGCCCGGGCAGAGCGGCTGCGGCTGCTGTTATAGATTCGTTAGTTATTCATTGTAACAGCCCTGATCCTAATGAATTCATTTGGTATTCATTGGCTGTCACGCACAGTTTTGTAAGTCTTCAGCTCTAATTTAGGACAATTAAAATGAAGTGTTAGCAAGCAATGTTTCCCCTGCATTGCACAATCTATAATATTTTCTTTTCAGGGGAGGGATGCAGACTAACCCTGCTCACGCCGCTGATGCTATCGGGGAGCGAGATCTTGCAGCTTGATCCTGCAATGCTTAATGAATTAATACAGCAGATATAATTTTCATGGGTCAGTGTGTTGTGCTGGCCTGCAGATCTGTCTAGATTAGGCCTAGGGAAAGACTAATTGAAAAATACATGTCTTGGTTTGCTTAAAAACAATAAGCAGATATCTAGCGGGGAGAAACGTACAAACAAGATGCATAAAAGCAAGCCAGCTATTTGTCATATGCTTCATAGTTCATGTTGTAAATTAGACAATCTTTCATAATCACAGCGCTGGGGGAGGGGGAGAACCGAATCAATTTGCCTGTAAAATTCTAAGTCCTTTTGAAAACACAATTGAAATATAATTCCTCTGTGTTTCCCAGTTAATTATCATTTACAATATTTCTGGCATCAAAGCTTTACTAGCATGGAGGGATCATTTCTTCATCACAATACCACTTTCAGGATTCATTTATCTTGTCTTTTAGACTAATTATCCCCAAATTCACCAATAGACTGTCACACTTACATGCTCCAATAAATGTAGTTTTAAATCAGCAGCTTACTTTGCTGCAGTGGTACAAGCTTTCCTGAATTGTGTCTAACTAGAGTCATTCATCTGTGATCACAACACTAAAGGGAGAACAACAACATTAAGGTTTGTATGAATGATCATGCTTATTTATATGCAAATACGTCTGACAAATCAATAATGTATGATTTAGCTGCTCACTGTGCATTAGCAGAAGTGCCGCCAGTCCCAGGTGGCGGCCTCAAAAGGATCCTCGGCTCTTCCCCCTCCCCGCCTCGGTCCCGATTCAACCAGCTCTGGTCAAGTGGCTGGAAATCAGCTGCTGCCTCCTCCCTGCGTGCTGGCGGCTGCGGCTGCGAGGGATGGGCTGGGAGAGGGTGATGGGGAGGGGAGGGAGCCCTCATGGGGACCCCGGGATGGGATGGGATGATGGGGAGGGGATGGAGCCCCCGTGGAGACCCCGGGATGGGACGGGAGAGGCTGATGGGGA
>VYZT01047012.1:0-10848 GCA_013400735.1 Pomatostomus ruficeps
TAAAGCCCATCCAGTTCCAACTCTTCCATTATTCCAGGGTGCTCCCAGCCCCAATGTNGGAGCTTCTCCTCTCCAGGGGAACATTCCCAGCTCTCCCAGCCCGGCTCCAGAGCAGAGGATCTCATGAATTCCTCTGGATTCTCTCCGATTTCATCCCTGCCTGTGGCTCACGGCTCATTCCAAACCCTTTAGGATCTCACGGCTACAGCAGGGGGTCACTGCTGAGGGTTCTGCAGCCCCTCCAGGGGGATGAGGAGCGGGCACAAAGGTTTGGGTTTAGATGCAGCTCCCGGAACGCGGTGGGCGGAGGCCCCAGAAGGTGCTGATCGCTCAGAGCTCGCTGGGATGCTTTGGATGCTGAGGTCAGGTTTGGCAGGGTCTCCTGGCAGCCCGTAAATCCGTGTGGGATGGAGCATGAGTAATGAACCGAGCTCTAATTTGGCCCTAAATTAAATCCCTCCTTCCTGTTTTCAACGAGCGAACCGCGGCAGGCGGTGTGGGCAGCCAGCTGATTCCTTAGGAAATGCTGGACTCTGAGCTACAGGTGGGGTTTGACTTCCAGAACTCCACCAGAATTGCACTTCCAGGAGCAGGAAATTCCTGTCTCTTGGGATGAATTTCTGTTGTTCGGTTTAAGCTGAGGGAGTGGAGATTTTTCTCCCCAGGGACCGGGCTGGGTTAAACCTCAGAGGGCTGTGAGCAGAGCACGTTCTCCTCTCTCCTGGTGCCCCCAAGACACAGCAGTTGCAAAATGATTCACTCCTGCAGGCCAGAACAGGGCTAATCCCTGCCCGGGGCTCCCTCTGTTCCCAAAAATATGGGACAGAGGATTTGCTTGGAACTGTGAGCACCAGGACAGAGGGTTTTTTTGGAGCTGTGAGCTCCGGGACAGAGGATTTGCTTGGAACTGTGAGCACCGGGACAGAGGGTTTTTTTGGAGCTGTGAGCACCGGGACAGAGGATTTGCTTGGAACTGTGAGCACCGGGACAGAGGATTTGCTTGGAACTGTGAGCACCGGGACAGAGGGTTTTTTTGAGCTGTGAGCTCCGGGACAGAGGATTTTTTTGGAACTGTGAGCACCGGGACAGAGGATTTTTTTGGAACTGTGAGCACCGCAGGACACCTGTGGAGGAGCAGGGCGGGAGTGGAGGTGAGAGGAGAGACTCCTCAGGGAGGCGCTGACAAACACTGAGTGATCCCGGTGAGATCTTCATGAAAAGCTGCCTCTGGGAATTCTCAGGGAATTCCTTTCCTGGTTCTCCTGAGGTGGATTGAGCGGCTGAGCCGTCTCTGTCCCCGATTCCCAGGTGTGACAGCAGGGCCAGCTCCTGCCTGTCCCTCAGTTACCTTTCCCTTTGGATAAATAAAAAGTTTATCCAGCAGCGCTGTTTGGAATTGTGGGGTGGCCGCAGCTGGGTATTCCCACGGCCAAAACCACCAGAGATCATTCCCGAAAAGCTCCCACGTGGATCCCAACTGCTCAGATACCTGCGGAACAAGGAGTGGACAACTCCAAATCCACGGGACAAATCCCCGTGACCGCCAGGGGCTGGCGGAGCTGGGATGAGCTCAGTTTATCTCTCTCCCCTCTGCCCTGAAAATCGTGCGAGAGGACACGCATTTTTGTGGTCAGGGCTTCGGCACCGACTCCTCCCCGGCCCGGTTTGGATGGGCCAGTGGAAAATATTTTTTTGGAGGTGCAGTGGGGGCCTCCCGCGTGCCGCTTGCCTTGAAGGGCTCTGATAAATGTGAGAACCCGATCACATGGAGCGATAGCTTCTGTCAGATATGGCCCGGCTGGAAAACAAAGCTCTGTATAAATTCGCCTTTGCCAGGCCCGCCTGAGCTCCCGTCCAACATGAAGCTGATTCTGATCTTCAGCGCCCTGCTCGGCGCTTCCCTGGGCCTGGAAACCTTCGTCGGGTGAGTTACGCTCCTGTGGAAACCTTTCCTTCAGGCCTGGTACCCACTTGTTGTTTTTCGGGATCTCAGCTTCACAAAATCCGCTCGGGGCGCAGTTTTTTTGCTTTTTGTGCCTGATTTTTCTTGCTGCTTTGCTGTTTGAAGGAACCTTTCTTCACTTTCGTTTGGGTTTTCTAAGGAGAAAGGTCTGGCTGTGGAGCTGAAATCTTAAATTCCTCTTAATCCAAGACTTGATTTTAGCTTGAGCTGAACCTCACTGCAAAAGCAGAGCTGGGAAACCAAAACACATCCTCAGATCAGAAATCTCACTATTCACACTATTTTCCCTTTCCCCGCCAAGCTTCTTATTTCTCCCTCTTTTTTTTCCTGTCTTTCCAAGCATTTCAAATCCTGATTTCCAACCATTACATTCCAAAGTTTTATCTTTATGTTACGTTGCAAAAATCATCCCACGGGGTATTTCCTCACAGCCTCGCTGACCGATTTAATAATTAAAATTATGAAATCCCTGCTGGATAAATCCTGGGTGAGCGCTAAATTCCAATGAGAAAATCTGTGCAGGAAGGTTTAAGACTAAAAAATAATATAAATTATGTCCCAAACCTGAGGGATTTGTGAAGTGGCCGGGGAGAGTGTGAACGAGTCCCTTTTGTCAGCAGCCGCTGTAAACAAACCCCCCCATAACCGAGACCCTTTTTACCCCATTTCCATCCCAAAACATCTCCAGCGGCGCGTTCCGGGTGTCGCCGATCCCGGGAACGGGGCGAGCCACCCTCTGCCGCTGTGTGACAGCCCCGGGGACGCTCCAAGCCGCAGGATGATCAAATAAATCCCATTTTCCGTGTTTGCTCCGCCCTGCAGCGCTCCCCGAACTTCTGATCCTTCCCAGACTCGGCTGGGACATTATTCACATTATTCTCCCAAAGGGAACCGGGGGATGCAGGAGTGGCGCTCAAACTCCCCATTAACACGTAATTAACACTGAATTAGCGATCCCAGTCACTGCCCGGTTCGCCCAGCCCCTTTCTGAAAATGCCGATTTTTTGCAGGCACCAGGTTCTGCGGATCAAGACCAAGAATGAGGAGGAGGTGAAGCAGCTGCAGCTTCTGGAGTCGCTGGATCACCTGGAGGTGGGTCAGGGGCCGCGGGGAACATTCCAGAACCTTCCACACGGGGCAGAATCCATCTCTTCGAAAGGTTCCCACCACCCTGTGGCAGCTGCAATAAATAAATTAATTCAACATTTTAAATTTCACCAGCAAAATGGAGCACCAGCGCTGTTCAGGACGCCAGAATTGATATTTTCTTTCCTGCCGGGTTTAAATAATATTCAAACTCTTTGATCTTGATCTCAATATTGACAAACTCGTTTTTCCAGTGGGAATGGGGATGTTTTGTCTCCCAGGGCTGTGGAAGGAATTTATTGGTTGGTTTACACTCTATGAAACAGGGAAACACAGCACGAAATTCCAGATTTTTACTGTTCTTATTGCCGTTGGTGAGAATGTTTAACGTTGCTTTTAACATCACTGGCTTTAAAAATATGATCTGAATAGTTAAGAAATTAAAATTTAGAAAACCCCTACCAAAGGAGAGATAAAAAGAGAAAACAAAGGGTTTCACGTTACCTAAGGCTGGAATTTGGAGTTTTTCTTGAAATTATTTCTAGTAAAAGGGAGAATAATAAAATAATCATCAGAGACAAATTTTCTCTTATTTTTGTGGTCGAAGCCTTGAAATGGGTGGAAAAGCTGGCTTGAGCCTGCTGGTGTCTGTTATTTTATGGAGTTTATCACAAGGTCGTGGTGAGGCCGCAGAGAACGGAGCTCTCCAGGGTTGGATTTGGGAGAAATCAACATTCGGAGCCGTCTGCAGGGTGCCCTCCCCAAACCAAATCCGTTTTCCTTCTCCTTGCAGCTGGATTTCTGGATCAACCCCTCGGCCCCTGCCCTCCCCGTGGATGTGAGGATTCCCGCTGCCAGCGTCCAGTCCGTCAAAGCCTTCCTGGAATCCCAGGGCATCGAGTATTCCATCCTCATCGAGGACCTGCAGGTGGGCAATGCCCCTGGCACTTATTCCTTAATAAATCCTTTGGAAACACAGATTCAGTTTGGCCTTGTTCCCGCTTTTCCAGGCTCTGCTTTCCGTGGGATCCTCCACAGATCCTTTCCCAGGCTCTGTTTCCGTGGGATCCTCCCTGGATCCTTTCCCAGGCTCTGTTTCCGTGGGATCCTCCCTGGATCCTTTCCCAGGCTCTGTTTCCGTGGGATCCTCCCTGGATCCTTTCCCAGGCTCTGTTTCCGTGGGATCCTCCCTGGATCCTTTCCCAGGCTCTGTTTCCGTGGGATCCTCCCTGGATCCTTTCCCAGGCTCTGTTTTCCATGGGATTCTCCACGGATCTTTTCCCAGACTCTGTTTCCGTGGGATCCTGCACGGATTCTTTCCCAGACTCTGTTTCCCGTGGGATCCTCCAGGGATCCTTTCCCAGGCTCTGCTTTCCGTGGGATCCTCCACAGATCCCTTTCCAGTCTCTGCTTTCCATGGGATCCTCCAGGGATCCTTTCCCAGGCTCTGCTTTCCGTGGGATCCTCCACAGATCCCTTTCCAGTCTCTGCTTTCCATGGGATCCTCCAGGGATCCTTTCCCAGGCTCTGCTTTCCGTGGGATCCTCCACAGATCCCTTTCCAGTCTCTGCTTTCCATGGGATCCTCCAGGGATCCTTTCCCAGGCTCTGCTTTCCGTGGGATCCTCCACAGATCCCTTTCCAGTCTCTGCTTTCCATGGGATCCTCCAGGGATCCTTTCCCAGGCTCTGCTTTCCGTGGGATCCTCCACAGATCCCTTTCCAGTCTCTGCTTTCCATGGGATCCTCCAGGGATCCTTTTCNTCCTTTCCCAGGCTCTGCTTTCCGTGGGATCCTGCACGGATCCTTTTCCAGGCTCTGTTTCCGTGGGATCCTCCCTGGATCCTTTCCCAGGCTCTGTTTCCGTGGGATCCTCCAGGGATCCTTTCCCAGGCTCTGTTTTCCGTGGGATCCTGCATGGATCCTTTACCAGGCTCTGCTTTCCGTGGGATCCTGCACGGATCCTTTTCCAGGCTCTGTTTCCGTGGGATCCTCCACAGATCCTTTCCCAGGCTCTGTTTCCCGTGGGATCCTCCACAGATCCCTTTCCAGGCTCTGCTTTCCGTGGGACCCTGCATGGATCCTTTCCCAGGCTCTGTTTTCCATGGGATTCTCCACGGATCTTTTCCCAGGCTCTGCTTTCCGTGGGATCCTCCCGTTATTTTTTTAGGTTGTGGATTAATTCCTCAAAGAAATCCATGGATTGCAGTGACATCAACCAACTCACAGGGTGCACAGGGCTCCTCTGATAACCTCTGAGGAATTCCAAAGGTCCTTTGGCCCTGGAGATTTTGGGAATCCCAAACCAGGACTAAAGTCTCTCATCACTCAGTAAACTCTGCAGGGAATAGCCAAGGATAAAATCACCCACCTGGGCACTAACCTGACATTTTCTCATGAGCAGTAATCCCCAAAGGGTGTCTAAAGCAGCGTTAACTCGCTGCCTTTTAATTTATTTAATTTTTAGAGGGTGAAGCAGACACTTCTCACTGCCTGAATGTGTCATTTTAGGATGTTCTGGATAAAGAAAAGGAAGAAATGGCCGAGAGCGCCCAAAGGCAGCGCAGCAGCAGCTTCGACTTCGGCGCCTACCACACTCTGGATGATGTGAGTACCCCAGGGGAAGAGGACCCTTTTATTTCCTGGTCTTTTTAAATGCTGTCTCCAATTAATCATCCTATATCGGGATCGAAAACGTCCTTGAAGCTGCTCCTGGCCCATGGGTTTGGGTTTTGGGGCATTGATTTTGTGCTCAGAACAATCACCCTGACAGCGTTGAGCAGAATTCCACAAACTCCCCTGCAGACTCTGCCAAAACCCTTCCCTCAAAAGGAAGAGAAATAAAAGAACCTTGAAATTGGGAAATAAAGGAACCTTGAAATTGGGAAATGAAGGAACCTTGGAACTGGGAAATAAAAGAACCTTGAAATTGGGAAATAAGGAATCTTGAAATTGGGAAATAAAAGAACCTTGAAATTGGGAAATAAAGGAACCTTGAAATTGGGAAATGAAGGAATCTTGGAACTGGGAAATAAGGAATCTTGAAATTGGGAAATAAAAGAACCTTAAAATTGGGAAATGAAGAAATCTTTAAATTGGGAAATAAAGGGATCTTGAAATTGGGAAATAAAAGAACCTTAAAATTGGGAAATGAAGAAATCTTTAAATTGGGAAATAAAGGGATCTTGAAATTGGGAAATAAAAGAACCTTAAAATTGGGAAATGAAGAAATCTTTAAATTGGGAAATAAAGGGATCTTGAAATTGGGAAATAAAAGAACCTTAAAATTGGGAAATGAAGAAATCTTTAAATTGGGAAATAAAGGGATCTTGAAATTGGGAAATAAAAGAACCTTAAAATTGGGAAATGAAGAAATCTTTAAATTGGGAAATAAAGGGATCTTGAAATTGGGAAATAAGGAATTTTTTCCCAGAAAAGCTGTGGCTTCCCCATCCTTGGGAGCGTTCGAGGCAGGGTTGGAGCAGCCTGGGACGGAGGCAGGGGTTGGAATGGGATGGGGTCATTCCACCCGGATCAGCCCGTGGTTCTCTGGAAGGAATGGTAGAACATAAACACGACATTAATGCCCTGATGGCTTCAATTTCAGATCAATAAGGAACTGGACCACCTCGCCTCCGAGTACAGCTTTGTGGAGAAGATCCNCCTTGAAACTGGGAAATGAAGGGACCTTGAAATTGGGAAATGAAGGGATCCTGAAACTGGGAAATAAAGGAATCCTGAAACTGGGAAATAAGGAACCTTGAAATTGGGAAATAAGGAATTTTTTCCCAGAAAAGCTGTGGCTTCCCCATCCTTGGGAGCGTTCGAGGCAGGGTTGGAGCAGCCTGGGACGGAGGCAGGGGTTGGAATGGGATGGGGTCATTCCACCCGGATCAGCCCGTGGTTCTCTGGAAGGAATGGTAGAACACATAAACACGACATTGATGCCCTGATGGCTTCCATTTCAGATCAATAAGGAACTGGACCACCTCGCCTCCGAGTACAGCTTTGTGGAGAAGATCCAGATCGGGCAGTCCTACGAAGAGCGGCCTCTGTACGTCCTGAAGGTACGGCAAACCCCGCGGCTGGGAGAGATCCAGCAGAACCCAAAGCACCCCCGTCCCCAGGGGATGTTCTTGGCCTCACGGTGTCGGAGTTTGAGGTTTCTCTGTCTGATTCGCAGTTCAGCACCGGAGGCTCCAACCGCCCGGCCATCTGGCTCGACGCCGGCATCCACTCCCGCGAGTGGGTGACGCAGGCCAGCGCCCTGTGGATCGCCAACAAGGTTCCTGCGGCCGCCATCGGTCTCTGGGCTCTCTCGGGAACGGTTCCCGGTGTTTCCAAGCATCTCACCCCTCTGCTGATCCCTCACCTCCCACCCCAGCCGGCTCCCCGGAGCAGGAGTTAGAAAACTCCATCCCTGGGTTCAGGCAGACAAGACGTAGCGGTTCGGGTGAAATTGTTACACAAATAACCAGAGATTTTGAGACTTTTTTGCTGCTCTGCTCACCCAGAAGTTGCTGTGGGGGTGGTTTCCTTCCACAAAATGCTCAGAACTCAGCTCTCTGTAGATGAGGGTTTGAATCCTGCTGGGAGAGGGTTCAAATCCTGTCCCTGAGCCACCAGAGGAGTCACGGGATCACAGAAAAGGCTGAGTTGGACAGGGCCCATGGGCTGATGGAGTCCAGCTCGTGGCCATGCACAGAACTGTCCCCAAGGGTCACCCTGTGCCCGGGAGCGTTGTCCAGGCGCTCCCTGGGCTCTGTCGGTTCAGAATTCCCACCCTGGCTGTTCCCTCTCAGTCTCGGTGCCGCCTCGGCCCGGCTCTGGGACGGGAATGAACATTTATTAGCAGATCATTGACATTGCTCATTCCCTGCCCCAAACCCAGCCTTTCCTCGGCCCCGAGCGGCGAGGGAATGGATTTTTGGGAAGGAAAGGCTCTGCTGAGCAGGCTGTGCTGTCTGTCCCTGCCTAGATCGCCTCTGACTACGGCACCGACGCGTCCGTCACCTCCCTGCTGGACAAGATGGATCTTTTCCTGCTGCCCGTGGCCAACCCCGACGGCTTCGTGTACACCCACACCTCGGTGAGTCAGCCCTGAGCTCCTGCCTCTCCCAGGGAAATCACAAACACCAGGGCTCTGAAAGCCTCAGTGCTGCGAGAGGAGTTACCAAACAGCAGGGCAGACAAAAGTCCTCATTATTTATCCAAACCCGCTGTAAATATTCCAATTTTTGTAAACACGTTTGATTTTTGACCCTTGGCCCACCTTGGCAGTCAGAAATCGTGCCCAGGATCAGTCCCTCATGGATGGCAGCTGTTTTGGGGGAGCAGATTCGGTGCCAGGACCCCGATTTGCTCCTTTTTGAAGCGTTTCTCTGCCGCAGAACCGCATGTGGAGGAAAACCCGCTCCAAGATTCCCGGCAGCGTCTGCGTCGGGGTGGATCCCAACCGGAACTGGGATGCAGGTTTCGGAGGTAGGGATGAACCCTCTGGATCCTGGATCCTTCACACAGAACCAGCAATCGCCTTTATACCGGGAATTCATTGCCTGAGAGCACAGGAATCACAGAATGATTTGGGTTGGAAGGACCTTGAATGTTATTTAATTCCACCGCTGCCATGGGCAAGGACGCCTTCCACTGTCCCAGGTTGCTCCAAGCCCATCCAACACCTCCAGGAATGCGGATTCCTGGGTTTCTGGGCATCCCTGGACCATTCACACTCTGTCTCTGCTGTTGGAGCATTTAAAGCCTCGCTTGGGCTGCACACCCGTCCCTAGGGAACCCCAGCTTGGAGTGTGGCCCTCCAGGAATGCCATTTCTCACGGGTTTGTTCCCTCCCTGCCCCGCCAGGTCCCGGGGCCAGCGACAAACCCTGCTCGGACTCCTACCACGGGCCCAGCGCCAACTCCGAGGTGGAAGTTAAATCTGTCGTGGACTTCATTAAGAGCCACGGGAACTTCAAGGCCTTCCTGACCCTGCACAGCTACTCCCAGCTCCTGATGTACCCCTACGGCTACAAGTGCACCAGGCCGGACGACTACGCCGAGCTGGTGAGGCGGGAGGACGTGGCTCTCGTCTCTTTTCTCCTCTTTTCTCCTCTCTCTTTTCTCTCCTCCCTTTTCTCTTTTCTCTCCTCCCTTTTCTCTTCTCTCTCCTCCCTTTTCTCTTCTCTCTTCTCCCTTTTCTCTTCTCTCTTCTCCCTTTTCTCCCTTTTCTCCCTCTTCTCCCTTTTCTCCCTCTTCTCCCTTTTCTCCTTCTTCTCCCTTTTCTCTCCTCCCTTTTCTCCCTTTTCTCTTCTCCCTCTTCTCCCTTTTCTCCTCCCTTTTCTCTTCTCCCTCTTCTCCCTTTTCTCCTCCCTTTTCTCCCTTTTCTCCCTTTTCTCCCTCTTCTCCCTTTTCTCTTCTCCCTTTTCTCTTCTCCTCCGTTTTCCCTTTTCTCATCTCTCTCTTCTCCCTTTTCTCTTCTCTCTTCTCTCTTTTCTCTCTTCTCCCGCCTCTCTGTCCCCTCCGTGCTCTTCCCGCAGCTGTAACAACATCTCTGGGACACTGTGGATCCCACAATTCCAATGCCAAGACCTCTGCAGAGGTCTCTGTCCTAACCCTGCGCTGAGAGGGCTTTGGAGTCGGAGCCAATTTCAGCCCGAGTTTTGATTAATTGCTTCGATTTGTTTTGATATCTCTAAAGACAAATTCCACAGCTTTTTCAAGCCCATCCTGAAGTTTCCCCGCTCTCACGGGGATTTTCCTTTTTCCCGATACCTGCATGCAGTTCTCCTGTGGCAATTTGTGGCCCCTTTTTCCCTATTCCACAAAAAACCCGGCTCTGTTTTCCATCCAACCCCTTCATGTGGTTGAAGTGAGCACAAAGTTGACCCCGGAGTACTGGGAGATCTCAAACTTTGGGAATTCCTGGTATCTCCTGGGCCTTCCAGTGGGATAAAAACAGAGCAGCTGGGAGTTAATTCACCTGCAGCAGCTCCTCCCAAAAATACTGTGGAAGCTGAGTGCTGCCGTGTGAACCATCTCCAAAGCAGCTCGGAGATCCCTGGTGAAATGCTGATCTTTAATCTCGGGAAGTGTGGCTCCTTCCTGACTTTCCCTTCATCTTCCCCCCGGCAGGAATCCCTGGGGAGAGCCGCCGCCAGCTCCATCCGCTCCCTCTACGGCACCTCCTTCCAAGTGGGCACCATTTGCAACACCATCTGTGAGTGTTTGGCCACTCAGAGCTTTTGGGGCTGGGCCAGGACCCCGATCCCTGTCCTCCCCACGGGGCCTGTCCCTCGTGGGAGCCACGCTGCTCCTGTGTGGTGACAGCACATCGGAGCTGGGAGTTCCCACCTAAAATTCATCCTCGTCCCTCAAAGATGGACAGCAGAATTCCAAAATTCCTCCTGTCCCTCTCCCTTCCAGACCAAGCCAGCGGAGGCAGCATCGACTGGAGCTACGACAACGGCATCAAATACTCCTTCGCCTTCGAGCTGCGCGACACCGGGCGCTACGGCTTCCTGCTGCCCGCCACCCAGATCGTCCCCGCCGCCCAGGAGACCTGGCTGGGCCTGAAGAAAATCATGGAGCACGTGCGGAACAAGCTCTACTGAGAGAGCCGGGCCGGGAATCAGCTCCCTGCAGCGCCAGGTCGTGAATTCCCGCTGTGCTGTGGTGATAAAATGGCCAAATAAACCCCCTGTGCATCCCCCCCGGTGTCCTGTGCCGTTCCGGGATGTGACACGGCCCTGAGGGGATTTTGGGACACAAACCCCCCTGCCCACACAGCCAGGGCCACCCCTGCCATG
>VYZT01047015.1:0-58403 GCA_013400735.1 Pomatostomus ruficeps
TTTTGCTGGCTTTTTTTTTTTTCCCACCCTATCATTTCACAGGTACTTGGTGTTGGCAGATTCCCCCAGAAACAACTATTCTAAGCAAATTTGGTCACCATGATGCTGCTATTATTTCCTTCTCTCCAGAGGAAGGGGAGAATCCTGAAAAGTACCCGAAGAATTGAGCCAGCATTTGCTCGAGAGGGATGACGCCGAGGAATGTTTGTGTGTNTCGAGAGGGATGACGCCGAGGAATGTTTGTGTGTACAAACACCTACAGCGAGTGCAGAAGTCCCCCACAGAATTGGTTGATAGCAACAGCACTGACATTCACAGCAGTGAACACAGTCTGCTGAGAGAGTAAACCAATTAATAGTGCAGGCACTGAAAAAATAAGTTGGTGAAGTTATTTAATTTCCAGCTGCATTGATCTCTGCATCTGCTTTGCATTGATTATTAAAGCTCTAACTTTAGCAGGGGGTCATCCACATACAAGTAACTTCAGTGCCTACAAAATTTTTTTAGAGAAAGAAACAGTAATTCTGTATGTTATCAACATTAACTTTAAGAGATAAAAAGGTTAATGTGCTTATTTTAGCAGGCAGGCTCTATCCATAGTGGGAAAAGGGAAATGCAAACACTTTGGAATAGATTCAGGCATGATATGAATCCCACCTTACTGCTACTCAATTGCACACATACAGAAATGCACCTACAAATCAGCTCTGGAAAAAAAAATCATATATTTCTAAGGAAATGGATGTTTGTGGAAGCAGTAGCAAATGTTCCATACACTACAAGCAATAAAAATTATTGTTTGCATGAGTTAATGTAATTTTCAGAATACATGATTAGCATTCAACTGTAAATAAACAGAACTTTAGGTAAAAAGGAGGAGCAGAATAAAAGAGAAGAACTGTGTATGTATTCCAGGCCTGGACTTTGAGTTACTTCCCTGCTCTTTGGAGGAAGGACAACTCAGATTTAGTTTCTTTTATGCTTCTCCTGTTGCAGGCGACTCATCTGGGCCAAATCTGCTCACCAGTGGAACTAATATTTCTGCAAACTCTGAGAAAAGCTATGGAGGATCTACAGAGGAGTATTTGCAGTTTTGTCTTGAATAGCTCTTACTGTAAATTGTCAAACCTTTTCATTCTCTCTTCATATCAGAGTTCTTGCAACATTTTTATTGTTTGCAGCTAAATCCACTCTTTTCTTACAGGGCTTTGAGAAACAGAACGTTTGTTTGTGTTTTAATAGGGGACAAAAAATTGACACTAGGCTGCAAAGACAGAGGAAATGCAAACATAAAGAAGAGTCTCAGCACATTGGGCCAATACTCAACACCTGCTCTTTTGTTTTTGTTAAGAGACAGAAATGAATTATCTCTTTTGGTGCAATCCTCTTTATTTACAAAGAACACATCCACCACCCCCATTCCTTTAGCACTGGGGAAACAAATTCAAATTACTTTTCTTGCCATAAATTCAAAAGAAGTTTCCTGGCTTCTTCCCAGAGTCCCACTAAGGACTGCCTTTCTCATTGTCTGCTGCTTTTGCTGACAGGTAGTTTGCTAAAAATTCTGCTAATGCTCTTATGTTTACAACCAGTCCCATGGAAAACTCTCAGACCCTGTAGCTCAAAGCACCCTCAGGCTCTGCCAAGTGGCCACTTGCCTCAGGCAGTCTTTTCCAATAGGGCCACTTCCCTCTTCCTCTAAAATAACCTCAATTTTAGCTTCCTGTTAGCTCGAAAACTTAACCCAGTACACTTGCGAGAGTTAACCAGAGAGCAGAAATTAATATAATCCATTATAACATTAGCATTATCTCCAGAAGTATTTTATATTCATATTTAGAAAGCTCAACCTTGGTAATAAATTCTACTGAACAGAATACCACCACTATTAATTTTAAAGCACTGTTATCAGCAGTAAAAACTACAGCCAAGCTTCCTTGTATGCATATCCCAGGAATCACATATAATGAAACTAATTTGTTTTGATTATTGCCTTTTGGGAATCTTCAGGCCAACTCCACTACACAAATGTAAGAAGGAATTTTGGTTATTAGGTTAAGAAAAGCAAACAATTTTCTTCTCCTGGTCATAAGTACATATAATTAAAATACCTGCTTAGTTTCTTTTCCCTAATTTATTTTTTTTAATAAAGAGAAGTGGCTCACAATTTTCATTTTAAAATCTATTGTTGTCTGTTATCTTCTTTACCACTGGATGGTGTTTTGAGATATCTGCATTAGATCAGCTTTTTTAATTCACTCCCCACCATAAATTTTTTCAGTATAATATTGAGTCTGTCTGTCACTGGCACCATTTAATGCTTCTCTTTACAGAGAACAAGCATGTTATGAGCAATACTAATATAAGAATTAAACAGATGCTTACTTTCATGAAATGACAGTATTATAAATACAACCTCAATTTTACAAAACTAAAGCAAAGAAAGTGAAGATTAACTCTCAGTACAGGAGATTTGACTGATTGGGTTATTTGTATTGTTAACAAGAATTCAGATCCCCACAAGTATCAGAGTATAAAAAGTGAACACTGTGAAAATTGGGGGGGATAAATTGTCATTTGGAAGTGCCTTTTATACCAACTGCAGAGGGAGTCCTGAGACAAGATCTAGTGTCAGCTAACCAAGCATATTGCTTGAAAGGTTCATTCAGAGAGGAACCTAAATTTTAGGTTGGAGAGAACGCAGGAAACGTCAGCCTAAAATAAATGCCCCAGTTATCCCCAGTAAAACTAGATCCACAGCTGAAATAAGCAGTCATAGCTCTATTGATCTCAGAAGAGCCTGAGCAATATACCAAGTTGAGATTCGGGTCCTATGAATAGCTCCTTTGACTTCAGGAGGATTACTCACACAGCCTGTGAGTAACTACATACAGATGTAGAAGATATTTGCTAAGCAACAGACCAGAAGATACCAAAACTGAAAAATTTATCTGTGAGCTTAACTTCTAAACATAAACTATATAATCCTGTAGACACCTACACACGTGAATAATGTTACACATTGGGTACTTTAATTATGCATGTTAATATTTCATAGTTTCCTTGCAGCTGCTGTTGTTGGTTCCTTGCTTACCCTGTAACACACAGTTCTGCTTCTGCCCCTTCAGTCATTCAAGAATACACCAAATTCTCTGTGGTTTAGGATTGTTAAAGTAAATGTGTTGCATTCCATAGGCAATATCATATCCACCAAAAGCCATTATTGTCTTTGTAAAAGGAATACTTTAAAATATTGTCACTCATATAGAAAGCAAAAAAGCTCTGGCTGAAATTCACATGTTCTCTACATTCATTAGTCCTATTGACATAACTGAACTTGTTCTTATTAGAGTTACCATAGAAATGAGCCTAAAGCTATTACATGAATTGTTACTGCTATTAAGAAGTCTACTTCAGTTTCATTTGTCTATTTGTAAGAATTTTTGAATATTTAAGTGAATAAAACTACTTTGATAATAAAATCAAGGTTAGAAAGGTGGAGGGTTTTTTCAACAAACATAAGCTTATTTAATAAAAAGCAGCAATAAGTTGAGTGGCACCCACCCACTGTATAAAACCACAATTCCATGTTTTTATGTTTGTATATGCTATTCTTTCAGACAGGCAAATGGTGCACAGCTGACTGTATAATGAGATGCTATATAAAAATGATATTAACCTTTAAAGTTAGGCAAGCACTTTACACACACATTCCATGCTTTCAAACATTTTTACCTAAAAGTGCAATCATGCATTACTTCCTCGTTGCTCAAGAGTATTACATGAGGAAATAAGAATCTAAGTAATCTCTAAAGATATGCAATCTCTTCCTAGTGTGTAATTAAAATAATGTCTAAAAAAGCAATTTACAGTAAAAAAAAAAGGAGAACTCTGTTTTAACTAATTGACTGATCCAATATACACAAATGTATATTTCAGACTAAATATAAGGAAAAAGATTTTTTCAGTGAGGGTGGTAAACCCCTGGAACCGGCTCTCCAGAGAGGTGGCGGATGCTCCATCCCTGGGAACATTCAAGGTCAAGTGGGACGGGGCTCTGAGAAACCTGTTCTGGTTGAAGTTGCTCATTGCAGGAGGGAGGGACCAGATGACATTTAAAGGTCCTTCCCAACTCAAACAATTCTTCTCTCTGTGATTCTGGATAACAACACCTTGGCACAGGTATTTTGTGTGTCTGAGTGGAGAGAAGGCACTTCATGTACATCAGTGATTATACGCTCCTGGATTAAAGGCAACGATTCTTAAAAACATCTGACGGAATCAAGAGCACAAAAGGTACCTGAGCAGGGACTTCTTTACCTCAGGAAGGACAAATACTTTGCTCAAATAACTCAACTAGAAGCTGTGTGGTTTATAATCCCATCTGCTTGAGTTTGTTAGTGACCTCAGTGTAAACTTGTTAGCAGAAAGAAAAGTTCAACACACTATTAAAAAGGAATCATTTGGATGCAGATTTTATCTGCAGTGTGATGCCTTTCAATCAGGAGAAGTCCATGAGACAAAACCTTTGAGCCACTACAAATCTGGCAGGCAACCTATCAAGCTTCTCAGTAAAATGATCTATGAACAGATTCTCTTGTACCCATTCTCAGCAGAAGATTGAATGAATACTTTAAGATATGAAACATGCAGGGAAAACAAATAATATTCTCTTCATATTTCTTATTGGGCAAATCTGGGTGATATATCTTTCCTTGTATAAAGGAGGAAAACAGAGTCAGATTGGAGCTTCCTGGATGGGCTCGTGGATGAATTCAGGGTATAAAATGCAAGAGGCCCAACAAATCATTTTGGGAGAAAATGACAGCTTTTGGTTTTTCATCTGGTGAACAAAAAAGTCAAATTTTACTGAGAAAGGTACTAGAAGAAAGATTTGTGAGTCTTTGGAGGAAAAAGAAGGATGAGAGATTAAAACCTAGAGTACATATCTGATCTTTTAACATAGTGTAGGACTCTTCTAAAAAAATGCTTTGCTATTTCTAAACCTTGCAATACTCAGGAACTCCTGTATTTGATAAACAAATATATCTTTCCCTTTTTTTACTCCGGCATAAACTTCCATGCTTACCTGTAAATGTTGTCCTGCTCTGTTATGAATGTTCCAAATTTCTTCTGTTTTGTTTTTGTTTTATTAGGGTTTGGGGCTTTTTTTATCAAGATAGTGCTACAAGAATTATGCTTTGGAAATCACCTCATCATATTCTGTATTATGCCTTTCAAGGAACAAGCTCCCTCAGATGAGCAATAATCCACTATCTTACTCCAGCCCTTCTTAAAAACCTTTCAAAATGTCACAAATCCATGGGAGGGAAGGTGCGGGAAGGTGTCAAGGGATGCAGGCAGGAGGCTGTTCATGTTCTCCTGCTCAAAGTTTCATTGATCTTTTTGGAACTATAAAATAAAAGAATGATACTTTCCATTTTCCCTCAATGCAGAAGGTGAGTAACTTTGATGGGATAAGGTAAGACAGTCTATCTGCTGTCTCTTGCCCTTTCAGAAGGTAGGAGAGAAGAGAAGCTCATCCAGGAGTTAAAGTATAAATATAGAGTTCAAAAACCTGAGATAAAATATATCTTAAGAAACAGCACTGTAGGTAAGAAAAAAAATAAGAACCAAAATTTTGTTATGAACAAAAAAAAAAATTACCAAAACTCAAGGACTTAACTTAGGGAAAAATTATTTCAACTAAATAAATTGAAAGACCAACAGATATGGGGAAAGGGGAGTTAAATTCAAAGTTGACAAACATCAGTTAAAGTATTTTGGAAGACACTATTTATTTATCTATTTTCATATATAAAACATGTAACAGTTTCTTACATGTACATACGACACAGCCTAAATTCAAATTGCTCAGCAAAATTTACTTTCCACTGCTCTGAGCAGTGGAAATTAAAAAAGAAAATTTGCTTAATGAGCAATGAATTAGGAAAGAAACTGTGGGGTAAATATCTAAATTGGTGGGAAAACTGCGAAATTCCCTCTTCACAATGCAAACAACTTGCTCCTGCTTTGCACTGGATTGAGGCCATGCTGTGTCCAGTCTGGAACCAATAACACTCCAATTTAGCCAAGCATTGAAGTCAGAAGGCAAAGCAGGACAAGGTTCTGAATTTTCAGCTACACATAGGGTTCTTCAAATCTTAAAAAAAAATATTGGCTTACCTCAAAAGCCTGAAAATTTCCTTACTAAAAGACCCCAAGAACTGGATAATAATGTTCCTCCTCCTTCAGGGGAAATAAATCGGGAGGAACAATAAAAGGATGCATGGCTTTTACCAGCACGCTTTTTAGTATTGTTTGTGTTCTTGTTTTATTTCTATTACTGTGATTTGGGTCCATATTGAAGGTACCATCTACAGAGTGAAACCTTCCTGTCTTTAAAGAATGATGAAAGAAATGAAAAGCTCATCTGCCAAATGGGCTGAAAAAGAAGATACTTCAGAAATCTTTTCAACAGTAGATTGCCTCCACTTGTGTGTTATTTGTACAATTTATTTGCAATACTTAATTGCAAAACCATATAAAATTCATATAAAAAGAAGTTTCCTGAGCTAGATTAAAGGAAAATATTACATGGAATGTTATCAAAAACTTGTATTTGACATGAACTGCAGCTGATGTTCAAGAGCAGACTGAAACTAAAGGAAATTTCCTTCAGCATTTACAAATCATAATGCTACTGTGCTTTAGTTACAAAAGAAAACCAATTTCTCTGGTTATACTCAAGGAAGGTCAAGATTCCGAACCAACCATGAACTCTGCGAGTTCTAATCCAGTTGTCCAGAACGTCTTTCTCTTTTGCTCTTCAGAAGAAGCTGATTCATGTTTATGCTGCATTTATCAACCAGCTTATCTGAGCTTTCATATGGTCTTAGAACTACTTTTGATGACGTTAGGAAAATAAATCTTGGAAAACTTCAGAAAAATTTTGTATGAGGATGTTTTCTTTATCAAATGATGCCTAGAGACCACATTAAAAATATAACATTTCAAAAATGGAGGAGAGCAATCACAGAACACAGACCAGACCCTCTAGACCTGGAAATGGGTGCATTCGTACTTGTTCTTAAACACATCAATAAACCAACCTCGTTAACATGAGAGATTAAATCAATGAACTATGACATTCCATCACAACACAGCCTTGCACAGAACTATCAAAGTATTGAGACAAATTTAAAGGAAATAGTATTAAGCTGAATAATGTGGTATAAAGTAACTTTCATCTACATTTTTTGCAAGTCATAAGAAATAGGTGAGAATTTCCCTTAAAAAATTCTTAACAATGTTCAAATAAATGAAAAAAAAATGCTGAAAAGAAACAAGTACCAATAATATACATTTACCTTTGTAGCACCAGTCCAAGCTAAACCTTGGCATTAGTACATTATAATTTCAGTGAAGGAAAATTATAAGTGCTAGTTACCTGGCACTTTTAAAGCATATATAAATTCACTGTAGATCTACAGCAAAAAAAAATAAAGTTATTTAAACATTCATAGTGCCAGTATATGAAGAAAAAAATATTAAGTAGACTAAAGCTTGTCTTTAAAAAAAAAAATCAAGATTATAGCACATTGAGCAAGTGCTCTTTTCAAAAATCATCAAGATTAGAAGCTTCAAGAAGGGAAGACATCACTGTCTAAAAATTTTGGATCTCATTTATGAGAAGAAAATTAAATATGACAACTATCAGTATGCAATCACATTCATGCAGTAGCATACATAACCTAAGTTTAACCTCATTTAAGTGTAATGAATTGCTAAACAATTCAAATGTTTGGGCCAGATTTTTCAACATAGCTGTAAGAATTCAGACCACAAAACAATAAGGTGATTTTATGTATGGATATTTACAGAAGCTTTCAATTGTGCCACAGGTTTAATGATGAATCTACTGACTCTAATGGAGAGAGAATTTTGCTCCTTTGAGGGGAGGTTCAGGTTGGATATCAGGAAATATTTATTTACAGAGAAGGGGGTCAAACACTGGAACAGCCTTCCTAGCAAGGGGTCAGTGCCCCAGGCTTGTCAGTGTGTAAGACATTAATATTTATTTGGACAATACCCTTAATAACCTGGTTTAACCTTTGGTCAGCCCTGAAGTGGTCAGGCTGAATAATCCTCGGAGGTTCCTTTCAACTGAAATATTCTACTCAATTCTGTTCTAAATATTCTAAATATGCCACCGTAAGGAAAATTCACCTTTTTGCAGCCTAGTCCTGTAATTTCTTTAATTTTTGGCAAGAGAAAGAAATAAAGTTTTCTTCTTCAGCATAAAAAAGTCAAGGATATAAAATAGATATTTAAACTGCATATACAGGGGAAAGGGTAGGAGTAATTGTTCATCAAAGTTTTCAATTTATTCTGAAAGATAAAGCTACTACAATAATCTTAAAGTCACTGATACCTCTCTCCGTCGAGAAGCCCAACAGGTTTGTTTGATTTTCCAAACGACAGCAGCTACCAGCAGCAAGGATAAGAAACAACTGCAATTACAAAAGAAAAAAAATAATTGTAACTTGTGAAAAGCTTATGCTTTTAGGGTATCAAAGGTAACAAAAAGACATTTAAGCATGGAAAAAAAACCCAATGAAAATTGAGGAAACCTAAATTCTACCAAGATGGCAAAGAGTCACCCATCCATGTTCAAAGTCAAAAGCAAATGCACATCCCATGCTCTGGTTTTCTCCTGGAAATGCTATCACTGGTCCCATCAGCGTGGGATAAGCTCCAGTTCAACCATCCACACCCACAACAGGCTCAGCAAATATGCACTGCATGTTCCACGTTCAGTAGATGGAAACAGAAGGTGAAGTATAGCCAAAAAAAAGAAACCCAATTTATATTCTTTCAATTTGTAAATTCTGAGTAATTCCTGGGATGCAGGAATGGTAACTCCACAGGGAGTATAATTAGTTTGAGGAACTGGGTTTGCACATGACAATGGGCCTGTGTTATCATACTGAGTATTTCTACAGTTAATTGCCAGGGAAAACACCTCCAAGGACATCAGCACATTACAGTCCCAAAGACACAACAGAGGAAGAAAAAATAATTTAAATTATTAAACACCTTCAGTGCGCAATTAGAGCATGTACCTTCCCTCTTGCTCCAATATCTTTGCATGGTAACATTTAATCTGTAAATTATTTTGGTAGAAAGATCATTAAACTTTCAACCTCTTTTAGTGAATTTCTGGATACTGACAAAGGGCTTATAAAGCTCACACCTAGTGTAATCACTGAAAAGATCTTCCAAATTTTTAGACAGTTCTTTTTATATAAATATCTGGGTCTACTAACTGTGTGAAGAACTTTCACAGATGTTGGCACTTTTGCTATACCCAGTGGTTTCAATTAATACAACAAAAATTAATGAATTATACTAGACATCCACCATTTCTTTTCTGCCAAAAACCTTCAAAATTTTTTCTTTAATATGTGAGATACCAAGATTTCTGGTAGTAGTATAGTGTAGAGGAGTACTGTGCAGAAGTGCAAAATAACACCAATGTCTCCCTTTAAAAGCAAGTACAAGTGACTGTAAATTTATATTTGGTGTCTAGGGAAGCGCAGAACTAGAAAAACCCCACTGACCACCAGAATAAATTCAATTTTGCAGCAACATCTTTTCAGGTTTTTAAGCGAAGAAGTACTTATAAAGAGTATTTCCAGAAGAGTTTCCCCTCCTCTGTCCAGCTGTACCTGCAGAGGCTTTAGGGCCCCACCAGGGTGCTGACGAGCTGCCATGGGTTAGGATGCTGTGCACGAGGTGAGGGAAAGCCTTTCCACTCTTCTCCTCCTCTACAGTCCCTCCAAAACCCACTAAATTAGAGAAACAACAGCAACTCTGTCTGCAGTTATGAACTCAGTGCTCCTGGAACCTAGAAAAGGTTAATACATTCAAGGGAGCTGGACACAAGAAACTCAGAGAGCCTTGTACTGTGTGACTGCTTTATTACGACCAGGAACAGAATCTCTACCCTGAGAAAATCCTGTCCTTCACATTTACTAATTTCTTGAACAGTTCTCTTAAGTTAGCAGAATACAAATTATTCAGAGTTCTGGCTGAATAATTTCAGGCAAATTGATTCTGTGTTTTTTATGTCAGTGGAGTGGGTCACACTGAATTTTCTTGTCATCAGACAAAATATCTATTAGTTTACGTGCAAAGTTAAAATCAGCAATAAGTGTCTCAAAGACACACCCATTAAATACTATAAACCATTAGAAATTATAGCATTGATAATATGACTTTTGTGTAATCTTTTCTTGGCAAGTAAATATTTTACTTTCTTCTCTCTTTTTTTGGAGGGGGAGGTTAAATACAAATAGAAGGGGAAAAAAATCAAAACTCATGTTAATGAAGAGAAGAAAGACATGGAAAACAGATTTTGTGAAACTAACCTAGTTCCAGGCTGTGGTGAGATAACATCCTTGGTTTATGTAGGGCAATAAAAATTAAAGCTGACTGCAAAGGATCTCACAGTGCAGAGTGACTTGGCAATAAAATAAAAGAATGAAATTCAGTGACAATGAACTGAAGGCAATGTGCACAAGGAAAAAAACCCCACAACTAGCTACAAATACACAATGATAGGTTCTAAATTAGCAATTACCACTCAAGAAAATGATCTTGAAGTCACTGCAGATAGTTCTTTGAACATATCAACTGAACGTTTAGTGGCAGTCAAAACAGAAAATAGGATGTTAAAACAGATTAGGAAAGGAATAAAGAACAAACCAGAAAGCATTGGGATGTCAGTGCATAAATCTATAGTGTGTCTGTACCTTGAAGCAACCATCACCTTATCTCTAACAAACTGAACTTAAGAGGTATAAAGGAATACAGACAGCTTGCCTAGGGGAATGAAATGGCAGGAGAAACAAGTTCTTTGGGGCTTTGAAACAATAGGGAGTTGGAGGGAGCCATGATAAAGACATTAACACCACAGGAAAAAAACGTAAAAAAGCAGCAGGACAGATGCAGGTGGATGCTCTCCTATCCCCCATTATACTTCTTATCTCCTTCTTGTGACAGAGATATAAAAAAGAAAGTGCAGTGCAAATTAAATTAATTAAAAATTGGCCATTGGGCAGATAAAAAAGAAACTGTCAGAAAGAGACCAGTGTTAGAAAAGGAAACTTCTAGATGGGTTGCAAGGTTCCCAAAGTATCAGATCCCCTCAGTTTTGACGGGACAAATATATAATAGCTGAGAGGCCTATGCATGACACAAAGACTGAGGAGACAGTGGTTAATAATGGTTAATGGTACAGAGGCTAAAAAGATTGTGACTTTATTTTTTTATTTTTTTTTAACACACAATCATTGCTAAGCTGTATTTATGAGAACAAGGAATTCGGGCCTCATCTACATTGCAAGGGATTCATTTACCCCTTGCAATGAAGCAATTCCCAAAACAACTTAGAGACCAGTGTGAATGCCAACTCAGTATGAATGACTGCTGGGATGCTGAAACTAAAAGGGTTAAGACAACCTCACGTACTCAGGTGCACAGCAGTAAGCAGCACTTGGGAGATGAAATTATCACTCTACAAGGTACTGCCAAAACAGATACTATCAGACTTGTTCTTAAGGCTCTGGCATTCGTATTTTTCTAAGGAAGACTGGAAAACATGGGGAGAACGCAGAGAAAAATCACAAAAAGTATTCAAATTTTGGAGAAAATTTTTTACTGACAGTGACTTTACAAAGTTAATCATTTCACTTTTGGAAAAGATTAAATGGCAACTTGCCTACAGTTATTCCACATGATCATAGATGGTGTCCACCATCCCTGGCTCTCTGGCTGAGACTCTGAGTGACATCCAAACAAACAGATCTGTGGATGGATGCCTTTGCAAAGCACATGGGTTACAAAATGCTGACCCAGAGGACAGAGGGAATGACTTTCTGCACTTATCAATGTCAACCTTCCCAAGAAGACAACTGCCGTGCTAAGACACTCTTAAAACCACAGCAGCCAGAGCATTATTAAGACTTTGTGGTCTCCAGAACAAAGAAATGAACTGAACTGAGTCTGGAGATAAGGATATAGCTTTGCACAGTTTCCTCTTCAAACCACATGGAACAAAACACTAAAAAAGCATGCTTGAAGATGAACAACCCAGCCCCAGAGGCCTGGATTACAGGCTGGTTGGAAGTTACTGTCCTAGCATGACTTTGGAGACAATGAACAATTAGAGAACGGATGAACTGCAGAGGAAGAAGTCTTGAACAAAGTTTGTGTCCAGCACAGCAGAGGAAGTGGCCAAGGGAAGGCTGCAGGAGAACACCAGGGCCTGGCAGGGAGCCCTGGGCTATGCGGATGCTCATCCCAGAAGGGCTCAGGGTAGTATGAAAACACAAACACTGATTTAACAGAACAAAGAGAGGGAGAATTGCAAGGAATAATTACTGCCTGCATAACTATTTTCGCAAGCCAAGAGCAAATGTTTAACTTCCAGAGGTCACATTTAGGCATATTTGGTGCAGACCTGGCAAGGAAGTGAAAATGTTTTCCAGAACTCAGAAATTAATTTCTCTGTTTCTTTAGGCAGCAAACTGAAAGCTGTTAGGGGAATTAGTGGATGTGTTGCTGCTTGGTGTGGGCAAACTGAAATAAAATCTGTAGATATCTTTAAAGAAACTTAAATTACATGGATAAATAGAGGGGAAAATCTGCAAAATGTAATGATCAGCATGTTTAGAGTAGATGAATTAATGACACATTTGTGCCTTAAGCTCTATGAATGCATTATAAGTACACTACAGAATTCCTTTTTTCATTACATATTAATGCCTATAAATTACATATTGAGTAAAAGTAGTACTTCTGCTAAAGTGAAATAATTTACTTACTTTTGCACTGATGTAAAAGGAACTATTTCATTAACTAAGCATAAATATTTTAATGACCAATACTGTAAATGGAAGGTAAACAGAACAAACAAAATGTGCCACCCTTTGTTATGATTATTTAACATAGAGACATTAAAATGTAAAGAAAAAAATGCATGTAAACATCCATGCATGAGTAATTGTTGTTTTTATTATTTTACTTAAGATAGTAATTTGCATAATTCAAAATAAATTTCCACAAACGGACGAACGCAAGCACTTTTTCAAAACTAGAGCTAGTTCAAAGACAAAAAACTGCATTCAGTGTGGATGTCAGGTCCTCAGCATCATCTTGCCCAAGAGATGGTCTGTTTGGTCACACTGTTTACCAACAGAGATAGAAGCCACCCAAAATTCCTTTCACAAAGTTTGGTAGGTGCAAAGCAGACTCACTTCGTGCCCACATATTCATATTTGCACCTATTTTAAAAGCTCCTCCCAAGTCTTTTTTTGAACACAGGAGTTGGGCCATCAACTATTGCACAATTACCTGAGTCTTGCTGTGCTGACAGTAATTAAATATCCCTCTGTATGCACAACCCTCCTGCCCGATGATCTTCCTTTGACAAGAGCACAAACTGTACAGTTCCCTAATTAGCAATGTAAACAGTGACCCCACACTCTGTTATTTCTCCTTCACACCAACTATAGCACTAACATGAACAGCAATTTAATAGTCCGTAAAACAAACTGATTACAAAAAAACTTTTTCATGTGGATATATGTAAAGAAAAAAAGTCTCACTCATACCTAAGTCAATGTTTTCAAATTAATACTGCAAAAGTTTCCTAACAGATCACATTAACTGTTTTTCTAAGAACTGCTCTCCCAACACATTATTTACTATCTTTTTATTGGCAAATAGAGCACATTTTAATTGTTATTTTATAAAGCAAGCACAATTCTAAAATAAAAATAATTGAACAATTATTTTTCTAACACCATGACTTCAAACAGCAATTTTTGTCACAGCAATTGATTTCTCTCATTGTACTTGACAAGAACATTGTGTTTATGATTATGATGTGCTGGGTTCAGCCATCCTTGTGTTAACTGGTGTACACATGACAAGCAGCTCCAAAGATTTCAACAGGATTATCTGAAGCACAAAACATTGTAAACACAATATTGGAAGTCTGATATGTTTGACAGCAGTATAATTTTTTAAAATTTTTTTAATGATTAATTAAATTGCTATGAGTCACAAAGTTTTATAAACATCATTATAAGTACGATTACTTCAGTGATCAGCAATTCAGAACAATCCTGGGAATGAAGTGTTTCAATTCCAAATTAAAATGTGTAAAGGCTTAGGGAAAAGTAGCCTTGGCTAGCAAGGAAGTGGGATGTGCACCTTCCAGTCCATGGTAACGCAGGGTGTGGGGTCAGGGAAATAACTCCTGGCTGTGGAGCCCAGACATCCCAGCCAGTGGTGCTGAACTCCTGGGCAGGGAGAGCTCTGGCTGGCACAGCCAGGGACAGGCACTGCCAGCTGAGCCAGCATCCCCATGCGGGTGGGTCAGGAGTGGCCTTTTCCTGTTCCTGCTTCTCAGCAGAAACAGGACCAGCAGCAGCAGCTCCAGGCACTGCCTCCCACACTCCATTCTCCGGAACTCATTAGCCAAGAGCTGCAATCTTTCCCTCCTCAGCTACAAAATGTCATCAATGAAAAACCTTAAATATGACAGAGGTTTTCCATCAGCCTCGATCTGCGCTCCATTCTTTCCCCCCAAAGTTTCTTTCTGAATTAAAGGAATCCATGGAAAATGTGAACCCTGTAATCCAAAAGCCACACAGAGGGTTCAGGCACTCAGTTCTTGCTTCCCAAACTGCAAAGTGAAAGAAATGCCTGAACATGAGGTAAAGCATCTACGGGGTGATATTTAAAACTCCAAGTATTACCAAAAATCATTTAAATGCAAATTTGTATTTATTTGTGTCTCAAATGGAATTCACACGAGTTAAGCAACAAGTTTCAAGTTCATTTGGAACTAATTACATGGATAATTCTTTTTATCCAGATGACTGATTAAAACGTTATTTTTTGATGCAGTCCTGAAAATCCATATAGTCCCATAAATAACTCTTGCATGAAGTGTCTCATTAAAGTCACGTAACTGCCCTTAAAATGCACTTCTCACATGTCCACAACTATCAAACGTATACAAAACAGATCAACATTTAAAAAGATATATATATATATATATGCCTTCCAATCTGGCACCTTCCAACACTGTATTTGGCAAGAATGCACGGAACAGAATATCTGCATTAGATTTATTTTACTTTGTCATGGTTAAAACCAGGATACTACCAAAAGGATGCTGTAACTCTCCAGAGCAGCACATTTCAAATTACTGTTAGAAATGTCGTGAACACAATTTTGTTGAGGAAGAAGAGCAAAATTAAGTAAAATGATAAACTAAAACTTCAATAATGGTATTAATAAAGCTTCCCAATTTAAGTTCTGAATGCATAATGGAAAATAGGGAGATTGAAGTATCAATGGTGGCAACTGCCTTTTATATGAATTATCTTTTAAAGTAAGCAGTAGCAATGAAATATAAATGTAATATGTATGAGTTTGTTAGTCAGAATAGCTACTATTTTTGTGCTAAATAATTTATTAATATATATTGAATACAGAAAACCAACTTAATCCTTCCTCTCCCAAGGCACAAACTCCTGTAACAGTTTAAAATCAGCTCTGACAACTGCCTCTGCAAAGCCTGGGTTTATTGGTCCTTCCTGGGCAATGAAACATCAAAAATCTTCTTGAAAGTAAAGAAGAAAGAAATGTTTGAAAAGGGGATTTGTAATTAGCAGGAAAATTATTATGAGAAAAGGTACTGGGATTTTTTTTTTTCATTCTGTACATGTGCCACAATGTTATGGAGGATGGAGGGGACTGTTAAATAACCTTATTCAATAAAATACTTACTAAAAAGTAACTACGAAAAAGCACACATACATTTTTTAGATTTCTATTTTCCTACATCCATAATTCATGCATTTATCCACAAAGCTGTAGTTTTATGTTAAATATACCACAAGCTGCTACAGCAAAGTATGAATGAATGATCAGTGATCCAAACAGCCTTTACAGACAACTAAAAATGGAAAATGGATGCAGTGCACACCAAGATGCTACTGAGAGACCAACATTCCCATTTAATCTGCCCATCCAATATCAGACTAAAGTGAGCCATGTAAAAGGACTCTGAAATATATTACACAATAAAGCTCTAGATGTGAACTTGAACCCTCGGCAGTTCTTCCTTTCACCTCTCTGAGGCAACAAATAAAAAAGATTTACAATCAAAGCGATTTAATCTCATGTAAACTGAAATTAATCTCCACAGAACAAATAGAACATCACACACATGAAGTGTGATTATTTCTTTTAGTCATGGAAAATACCTTCATATTTCTTATAATTTCATGGGTTTGCCCTTCACGGGTGAGATACTCTATATTTCTCTCAATAAGTGATGTTACATGTAAAAATATATATATATAATTTATGTCCATTTAAATTTTGGACAAATTATGAAATACAGAACTTAATATTTTATGCAGTAGCCTTCCCGAATAATTAGAAATTGAATATACTGTTTCTGTTACAAGATAGTTGTGCTTTCACTTTTGCGCTTTTGCAATGGTTTTCCTGATTTATGCTAATTCAGGATTTAAAATTAAGGGCCGGGGGAAAAGACTCATTTATTCTAGTTACTGTCAGCTAGTGAATTTGGGGAAGATGAATTTTCACCAATGCCAAATTTCAGCTGCCTTCCAAGCCAAAAGATTCTCATTATTTCAATAATATTTTTAATTGTTTTTCCCTCATTCTGATTTGTCACTGTTCTGTCGAATGCAGCTGTCATTCTTTAATAATAAATCACAGAAATATTAAAAATATTTAGAAAGCCACCATACCATGTCAGCATTGTTTAGCATGATAGACTGAAATGTAATGAAGAAATTGAACACATTGCTAAAAAACTTTTTCCTTCAATCTGTAACATTTCCAATACTTTTTCCAAAGAGGCAAATATATTCTAAAGAGTAGGCGTAAAAAAATCATAACTTTCCTTACTAAAAGTGATATTAAAATTACATTTTCCTGAAGACAAAGGATTTTTAGATTTCCAGGCCAAAGATTCATCATTCAAGAATACTAAAAATTCTGTAATTGTACTGGATAAAGAATACAAAGCCCCTGATTCCTCTCAACTTGATACTAGAATTCCAACTGAAAAAGATTGAAAATATATTAGGAAAGGAATATAATTTTAAAGATATTGAGTGTTTTCCTAAAATATCACAAAAAGGTAATGAAAATGTAGAAAACCAAGTATGATACGGAACATAATTGGGCCACATATGAAGATTAAATTCAGATTAAAAAATTTAAATAGATTACATAACTACTTTTTAATGTGTAATTCTTAATGTGGTTTTGGAGTCCACAGAAGAATTTCCAGAATTGTGCTTCTAATTGGCAAAACAAAGCCATCCCTACCTTGGAGCCCAACAGAAAAATTCAAAAGACCACAAAACCTCCCACACAAAATGCTTCGTTTGGTAGCAGGAAATTTCACTGGAATATTTGCATTAATATTCCAGTACAGAAAGTTGATTGGATGAATTCCTCTGAATTCAGATGTCTCTTCCACAAAGCAATAATTTGATTTAATCTTTCCAGACTCAGACATGAAACTCAACAGCACATGGTCCAGCACCGTCCTTCCTCTCTCCCTGTGATTTATTACAGCTGAGCACAGGGCCCTGGAACATTCCCGCACTGCCATGCAGGGATTGCTCATTTCTCTGCTGTCACTCAGCGCCCGGCCCGCGACAGCCGCGCCTGCGGAGACAGCGGCCGCGGTGCTTGACAGAGGTCCTGTCACTCGCTGGAACAGACAGTGACACCACGGCCTGAAGGAAAACACTGAGTTCTTACTTCCTTTATATTTTTGTTATTATTTTCCTTCATCAGCTTTAACCCCACTTCACTGTATTCCTTACGTCTGTTAACTTTGCACCTGGTACGTGTCATAAGAAGACCGAATTCCTTCTGTTTGGAATTAAAATGACAAAAGCCAAATTTCAAGTCCATTTATCACAGATGAAAACCTGTTCTAGTTCTTTTGTTTAAAGTACGGTGGACTGGGGTTTCATAAAAAAGTGACCAGGATTAAGCAGTCTAGAAGAAAAATAGCTGTGAGCATCAATGTTGAAGTCTAAGAAAACAAGTGACTAACTGGAGTTAAGAAAATAGAATACAAAATGTGGGGAATCAAAACATAAACACAGTATGAGTTATCTGTGCTGCTTCTCAGGATACAAAATTCAATGCAGCTGTAGAAAGACAAAGCCCTGAAAGGAGAACATGCCAGAGCTTCAGGAGGCACAATGAACCTCCCACTCTGTTTGATATGTAAAGGAAGTGAGAATTCCGAATTTTAAATGCACTGACTTAAGGAAGGAAAAAGCCCACACCTATTTTATACCAAGCAGGCACATAGGCCATCCTCAGGTATTTGAGTAACTATTTTGTATTTTGAGGAACAGTGTCTGTTGAAATCAAAGCATGGTGAGCACTAGGGCACTCGCACTTCCAAATGACTCAAAGGACAAATAGAAAGATAGAAAATAAGAAGAAAATAATGGAAAATAATGGAACTAATGGAAAACTGTTCTGCTCACTGATGGATCAAGTGACTCATCCATTGTTTGGAAGAGCAACTGATCCAGCACTACTGGGGAATCTCCTTTGCCTGCAGATCGGTAACAAGTGGCTGCCTTCTCAGGAAATATGAATGTATCAAATAACTCCACAGTGATGACAAAGTTTCTGTGTGATTCAGAGAGCAGAAGACACAAAGCTACATTCAACAATTTAAAACAAACATTTAAAGAAAGGAAACCCAACTCAAATTGCCCACCACAGCACGGACAGGCTTTTCCCAGTGGAAGTCAAACAACCCTGGGCTTCTAAGTGAGGTGAAAACTGTTTAATGCATCACTAAGTAAAAATCAATTTTATTCTAGCCCCAAATGTAAAATCCATTTTGTTACGATAACTTGATTTTCATGTTACCATAAAATATTCTAATTTAGATTTGTAAGAGCTCTGCATTTTCTGAGATCCTAGCCATAGTGGATGTGATCTGATCCCAACATGCTGCGCTTGGTCTTTCTTATGGAGATCAGTAGTCAATCTCTTACAGGTAAGCACGCCAAAATCTGGCATTGATTTATCACCCTTCATTTTAACAGAACCAAACCATGAAGGCAGGGATAGAGAGCCCAGAATGCTGGTAAAGCGAAGGAGCTCTCCCTTTGCAAACCAACACCCAGGGCGGCAGATCCAAGCGCTGCAGCTCCCAGGAGCTCCGACACACCCGGCTGGAACGCAGCCAGCCCCTCCCAGTGCAGGAACCCAGCTGAAGGGACTGCTCAGGGACTCACACACAGGCCCAACATGGAGCTAACAGAGCTGGCTCCTCAGCACCTGCTACAACTCCTGTTGTAGCTCATGCTCATCTTTACCAAAATACCCACCCCGTCCTCCTGCAATAACCACTTCTGAATATTGTTTTCCCTCACTTATACTGCTCACAGCAACATTTAATGGTAAGAATGTACCCCTGATCCTAAATGACCATAATTTTTCATGGAATTTCTAAAAGCACACATGGGATTTTCAAACTTTCAAAGAGTCCATATTATTTAACAGTGCTCTACTTATTAAAGATTGGAAATTCTGTCATTTATGACAGTATGGAGATACGTTATAAAAGTCACTAAAATATTCTATTAAGTCAGCTTCACCCAAAGTACCAGAGGCAAGGGAAGTAATGGTTCTGGGAGCTCAGAGCAAGTGTCTGATGAGTTAGCAGTTGGTACCATGCATTTGAAAAAGGCTTTAAAGATGTAGTTCAGACAGGAGCAGTTGCTTATCATTTCCTATCACAAATATATTAACAGCTAACCTTTGTCATCTGCACCAATTTCATGCTTGCCTGGTTTTTGATTATGAGATTTAACCACATTTCTTACCAGAACTTATGGTTCAGATTCTTAATATGAATAATTATCTGGGAATTGCTTGAGTACTGTTAGAAATTCTGTCATACTGTTATAATTTCATTTAAAAGTGGGTATAGAAGTCAAGTGTTTATTAGCTCTCCATTCAGGATTTACTCAAGGCATAGATAATAAAAACTAACAATTATTGAACAATCAATTTGCATGGATGTTAGATGTGATCTAAAGAAGTAAATAATGCTTTCAGAAACTAAAGCTACTTCATATACCCTTAGCAAATGTCTAGAATGTCCTGGCACCTACTCAGCTAAATCCATATATTCATGTAAGACTTGAAAACACTGCAAATTTCTTTATCACTTAGAGTTTGAAACAAAAAAAGTGCCAAACTTTAGGATATTGAGGGTTTTAGTAGTCAAGGTAATACAGAAACATACTTTCTTTAACTGTGCATACCGCATTTCTGCAGTGTAAGAAGAAGGATCATTCACATTTGCTGCCTGTGAAATTTTCTAATGAGATCTGTACTTCTTCAAAGCAGGTGAGAAAAAAAAGTCACCGACTTCTCCATTTGTGTGACGGCTGAGTCTTCAAGGCACTGAGCACAGCAGCACAGATGCCACCCCACCTATAGGACAGTTTAGAATCTCTTACTATTCTTACACTGCATTTTACTCTTAGAGAAAAGGTCACTGAAGCAGCAGTTACAATGAAACCTCCCAGGAGAAAAAGAATGAAATTAAATAGGGTGGGGGGTTTTAACAATGCATATCATGGTCTGGAGCACTACAGTTTCAAAAATATTCTGCTATTTTTTTTCTTTTTCTTTTAACTTTTCTTTATCTAACTATTTGTTCTAGGATATACAATATCAGTATCGTGGTAGAACAAGTATTAATTGCAAAGCTAATCATAGATTTTGTGTTTTATTATGTCTAGTTTTAAATAAAGTCCTTACAGAACAAAACTATTAAAGCAGTTCATCTTGATACATGGGGACAGTTCTAAAAATGATTCTGATTCAAGCAGTAAAATGTGTATTTCATCTTTCAGTCTGGAACACAAAATTTCTAAAGGAACAGTTTTAAACTATACTTTCGCCTGGTTCTTGAATAGCTGTTATTGTCAAACGGGATCTGTTTGCCGCTTTGGCCAGGCAGGGTGAACAGCATTATGCCACATCCTCAGAAACAGGAGAATTGTAATACTTGATGGGAGAAGTGCCAATGCAGGTTTAGCAAAGCATGTTGAAATATGTTTTGTTACAAAGCACATTCAAAATGTCTTTATGCACAACTATTTTCTCTATCAACAATCCTAGAACAGATGACTGTTATTGGTTATTACTGTTACCACCATGATTTGCCACAGTCACATTTGCCTCATTCCCAGTCAGTAAACACAACAAAACCCCACAAACAAACAAAACCAAACCCACATAAAACAAGAAACAAACAAACTCTTATTAATATTATTCTTTTAGGCTACAAACTGTTGACATCCTACCTGTCTCTACAGACACCTTAATACCAATTCAGTTGTAGAAGAGTACCATACAACCTTCCATCAAGATTTTAAAATGTTTTTGTGTTAAGCACTCCTTCTCATGATAACCACCAAACCTTAGCTGGATTTGTCTGTGTCTTTGCAGGGTGCCCTGCAATTAAGGTTTGCACCTTGGCTTGGATACCTGCAATGCACTACTCACAGCATTTCCTGATTCCTTTCCTGATTTCTGCACCTGGGTTCCTAAGGTGGGTTATTATCAGCACGGGGCAGATGGCAGCAAGGGCCTGCTGAACTGAGTGCCAGCTGAAAGCCTCGGTTATGTGACTGGGCTGGGGCTGTCAGAGGCAGGGGTAGGACAGCTACCAGCTCCCCTACAACCCTTCTGTCTCTAGGGGGGATTGCATCTGCCTCGCTTTCCAATCAGCTCACAGTTCAGGTAGGCAGAGCTCTTCTTGCAGCAGGATCACGATGAGTTTGCATTTACCAAGAACAAACTGCATAAGAGAGACCATGACACCAGGATGGACACGGCAATGTATCCACAGAGATGGCTACACCACCCTGAGCCCACAGTTCACCTTTCCTAAGGCTGCATCAGGGCACAGAAACCAACAAACTGCTCTTAGTTTACCTCTGCTATTTGTCACAGGATACTCTGCTCTGTTGTACTTGGACAGACTTTGCTTTCTTCTATATGGGTTTGTAATCTAAACATTTGCATAAGCATCATCATTTTTTACAGCTTGCTGTCTCCCCATGAAAAAAAGGGAGAAAAACCCCACAAAAAAATCCCAACAACTAAAGACCCAAAACACCACTAGACCGACCTCTGGGCAATCACGATTTTATTGCTCAGTTTGTGGTGAATGAGGAGAAATGGGATATTTTATACCACCTACTAAACTCTCTCCATTAGCCAATGCCCTGGGTACAGAAAACTTCAGGCTCTGCTCATTTCTGTGCCCCCTTTGGCAACAGCAATAAACAGAATTTGGTCTATTCCCAGTATTTAAGAGTCTGATTCTTTAGGTACAGCTCCTCAGAGCACAGTGATTAAAGTCAACAGAGAAGCTGCACCGTGAACTTGTCAAATAAAGTCACGGACGTTCTAGAAACACAGAAAGGCTGATGAACACACCTGCCACTGTTCACTTTTTGTGTACACTTCGTGATTACTGGGAAATATCTTCACAGCAAGATTTCAAAGCAGTGTAACTAATCCATGGATATTCAAGTTTGTGACATTTCATAAGACAGCTGAACTTTTAAGAAGTCTTTCAGTGGGGTTTTGTTCAGATTCTAGAATAGTTGTCCATTTGCAGCTGAAGCCATCCCTGCATTGCTGCCAGAACCAAACTTAAGGCATCACCTGCTGCCTTTCACAATTAATCTCCAACACATGAAAGCATCAGCAGTGATGTGGTGTGCTTTATTGAAAATAACAAGCTATTGAACAGAGCCATCATTTAAAGTAATTCCACAAAAGTGTGTATAGAAAAATCACACACATAAATTACTTACGTTTAGCTGGCTTTTCTTAATCTCTGTAATAGGTGGTACAAACCCAGCTAATCTTTATGGGGTGTGAAGACTGTACCACTGAATAAGAAATACAAGATTATATAATGCGAGATTCCAGCAGCTGCCTTCAGTTGGCCTGGACCCTCCACTGGTGCAAATGAGGGAACACAGTTTGAAGGCCTCCTTTCAGGCATTTCTCAAGATTCAGAAGCTGGTTAAGGTACTGGTTGGATTAAAGAGGCATCAGGATTTCAGTCAGAAGAGAGAAAAAGCAATTTACCTGAAGAAGGTGACAAAGAACTGCACCAGATCCATGATAGTATTGTGCTGTGAGAAGGCAATCTGCAAATAAAATAGAAGTAAATTACAACATTTTCAGACTCAACAGCTCTTTTTAGGCTGGGCCTTTATGGCTCCACGGATGATTACTTTCAAGTGTAATTTCTGTCTACTCTGCACACACCTGCATTTATGATAAAGAGAGATGAGCAACTAATTCCCATATCCTTGCTGGTGTCAAAATACCAACAATGGAATATAATACTTTTACTGAAGTAAATTTAATAGAAATATCCGCTTAATATGAACAATAAAAACAATACGAAAAATAGTAGGAAATCATATTGTTATAAATTGTCTTGTTTATAGTCAACTGTTTGACTATCACCATCCTCCACTTAATAACACTGAAACAAGGTTCTTGAGAAGACAAACAACTTATGGTGCTTAAAATTAATACATTTAAAATATTTTAATTGTATGTTAAAATTAATGCATATGTTAATTTAATTTTAAAAAAGATAAATCTGGTGCATAATAAAACAGTTTCAAAGCAAATTACTTTAAAGACAAAGTAATAAATATTCTTTGGGGCTACATTTTTACAGCCTCACCAGAACATGCATTAGTTCAGCTCCTTGCTGTAATTTTTGTGAATATTTAAGAATTATCTCTAAGACAGCATATACATACAGACATTCACACTTGCATGCAATACAGCCTATAATTATTTTTGTAAGAACTTTTTGCTAATGTTAAGAACAGTACTTCATATTTATGTTATATCTACAAATATCCATAAGTGCCTGTTTTGCTCGTTTTTTCAGTCTATAATTATCAAACTGAAGATACAGAGAAGCTTCTACTTTGAATTGTACAAAGTGTTTATCTAACTGTATTTACAGTCTTTTCAAGTAATTGTTGGGTCTAGAGATCTTTGTGCATTTAAGATCTCAACCTTGACTTGTAATTACACCAAATTACTCTGAGTCCCTTTCATAGCTGACTTGTGAACTTTTGAAATGGTAACTCATGATACTCAAGAATTTACTTTCTCTCTCTTTTTTTTTAATTTTAGGTCAACACTATAATGTAAACTTGAGTAATAATGGTGTTACTGTGCCTTATGCCAGTCAAACACAGTCAAACATTGATCAATTACTTAAAAGATAACTGAGAAAAGACCAGAAGACTTCTTTGGCCCAATACAAAGTGCATCCCAAACATAAACAATTGTTTTAGCATACCTTGAACAAAAATGAAAAGCTTTCCAAATTAATTTTTTTTTTATTTTAAATGCTGTCTGGATTCACATCACATACTATTTTGTATTCAAATTCCCTCCTGGTGTTTCCAGAATGTTTTTTACAAGAACCACACTTTAGGTGATGAACCAGCACAAGGAGAAAAGAACATGCCAGTTGTGACAGAGTTCACCTTTGGGGACCGGTTGAAACACTCTTTGTTGAAGGAGCATTTAGATTTTGAATTACTACAATTATTCTCATTCAAGGTGTCAGAATTCCTCAACGGCCTCTGTGAGTCTACAACCAACTCCAGTCTGCAATCAAACCCCTCAATCTGATCACAATCATATCAGGAAAGTTTTACCTTAAATTTTTCTAAGAAACTATAGGTCCTCTATTTCAGTTTTTCAACACACAAGAAATATGAAGTAAGCAGATTTGCAACATTTCAATGATTTTATATCATTAGTTATCAATAATGAAATTATTTGCATATTCCCAAGCTCAAGGATACATTGTTTTTGCACAAAAACAGACACAAAAGGAATGATCCCACATTTTCCAACTTCTATTAATCTAATCATCTGCTCAAGAGAAGTGCAAAGTTTTATTGCTGGAGTCCATGTGTGCAAACTTATGGAAGAACATCTGTCTGTAAGACTTGCTTGGTTGGTTGTATGGGATTTTCTTGAAAGTACTCATACTTTAAAGCTGAAACACAGTTAGATATAAAGTTTCATCCCAAAAGTAATTTCCAATTTTAATCAAACATCATCTAATAATTACATTAGAGTTCATGTTTAAAAGATGAACTACAGTATTTTCTGAACAGTATCATGCATCTTAGACTAATTTCAACAGAGAATATTAACAAAAAGAATACATATTTTAATTATAAGTACACCAAAAAGAAGCAAGTAAATGTCATGAACATAGGACTGACACAAGGGACCATAATACAATTTAAAAGATTTGTTTCTGTGGGGGTTTTATATAGATCTGAATGCAATTGTCTTTTTGCTTGTGCCTATATAGATAAGGGACAAGAAAGGGAAAGTTCTTTCAACCCCAGGTTTTCACTTTGGACTTGAAGATATTGGAGACAATTATTTTCTTTGTTAATTTGTATCATACCTAAGTAGTTTTCAGTTTCCCCAAAACATCTAAAAATCTTGTGGAACCCACAAATATTATCTCTATCTTTTCTTGTAAATAAAGTTGAAGATAAATACCCTTTCCATCATTTCCTAAGGAACAGAACCATGTGCCATGTGGAACATAATTTTTTATGGCAAACAATAACCTCTATAAATTATTGTAATTATTATCATGAATATCATTACTGTTATTGGTGTGAACTACAATTGTATTTCATCAGACCAAAGTAACACCAGTATACAGATTATATGTTGAAAAATCAGACAGAATGAAAAGATTCCAAAGCCAAATGTGGGGTTAACATATAGATAGATAGATAGATAGATAGATAGATAGATAGATAGATAGATAGATAGATAGATAGATATATTCCAGCTCACAGTCTTAAGAGATAGAAAGGTATATGAGGAAAAGGCTGATGAGTGATAAATGAACTGTGGGGATTGTTCCAACAAACAAAAGACGTCTCTCTTTTTTCTCTGCCACAATTAAGTTTTTGAAAAATATGTTTTTTAAAAAAAGCAAGCAAACAAACTTTTTTAATGATACATGGCCTAATTGGAAGACAAGGCATTGTGGCTGCTGGCAAATCCTTTATAGCAATTAAGGATTCAAAAGTCAGGTAGGCAGCAGAAATGCCAGAGAGCGCTGACACGAGGACGCATCGTAACCAACACTTCAATGCGTGGTGCTTCTTAATTTTTCGTGGTTTGGTTGTGCACATGATATAGGAAATACACTTTACACTGAATAACAATGGATGGAATAAGTCTGGTGAAGGAGGAACAACTTTTGAACGCAGATTTTTCCAGCCTTCAGAAGTTAATGTCTGCAGGGATGGATTAATTTTTTCCCCATTGCCCCAGTTCATCTTTACCTTGACTGTGCCATGCAGCAGTAATAGAGTCCTACAGAACAATAGGTCAAGATCTGTTCCACGACAAAAATGAGACAATCTTGAAAGCTTAACTCAGGGACATCTTTCATATGGAAATAGCAAGTCTGCCCTCAGAACTTGGTGTTTTAGTTTAAAAATAGAGGTGTCAAAAGCCGTCTCTGCAATTCTAACAAACCAACGGTGCAAATGGAAAAGGAAAACTAGGAACCAAATCAATATTCCACACTTGCAGTAAACAGGAACCCAATCCATGGAATGTTTCATATATTCAAATAATGTACACAAAAAGCAATTATAATCTGTGCTCCATTTTATGACATTACCCACTAAAGCAAACTTCTATCTGCTCAGGTTCTCAAACAATGAACAAATACTTCTGTTAATACAATTTTTCCATCTTACACTGTTAATAAATTAAGAAAGAACAAATAAGAGAAACTAAAATAAACACATGGCAAAACTCTGATAGAAGGTCTAATTATTAAACCTGGAAACATAATGCAATAAGGTCAGACATAACCCAAACGAAACTGCCTGGACTGTGTTGATTATGCAGACTTAAACCCTGCAGAATTATTACTTCCTTCAGGATCATCAAAACCATAATTTAATTTCTTCTTGGATAAAACTATTATACACTCCCACATTGGTGCAAGGTAGGTACTGAATCAGAAGAAATGGACATTGAACATAAGGGCTGACACATTTTGTTGTCCATCATCTTTCACACTCTCTTGAGGGACACTTTTTGACTGAGGCAGCTTCAGACAAAAAATATGAAAGTCACCTGAGGAAAGTATTTGTATAGATGGCCACATTTTAGTGCATAACTTTTTTAATAAGTAAAAGTAAAAAGATCGAACACTGTGATAATTTGGAATGAGAATGATAGAAAATTTAAACACATAATAAATTCTCACATTTACTTTATATTTTGCAAAGTGAAGTTTAGATATCTACTCTGCAGAAACTTGCAGAGACCCAAATACAATCTATTTAACATTACATGTTACAGAATAATTTTGGGGTCAGGAATGGTACCTTTGGATATCTTTAAACTCAGTAAATACATGACTACAGAATAATCAGTAGTTACAAAGGAAAAGGTGAGATACTCTGATTTTTTGTTTAAATATAAATACAATTTTAAGTACAACTATATATTGGATATTTTTAGAGAGAGTAAAAACGGTTCTGACTCTTCTTTCATTCTGAACTTTAACTATGAGAAGTGACCTGCAAAAGTGAGAGATGGATGGTAGGAAATTGTCAGTTTCCCAACAGAAATACTTAACAGGCAAAGCACAAAATATATTTTCTTTTCCTTTGGAAAACAGAAATTCCAAGAGAACATGGTAAGGAAAGCACCAGATTACCAACAAATTACATGTTTAAATAAGAGAAAGATTGAACTCCTGGAGGCTAAAAATGGCACACATTTATTCCATATATTGGCTTTCCTAGAACTTGAAAAAGAAATTTTGAAATGCATCTGAATTTTACCATGTGGAGTATGTCAAATCTAGTCCCATGTGTGAACCTAGTGTAACGTAGTCAGGTAGCTTATAATAATCAGCAGAGCTAGGAAGGCACTTCATAGGTGAGGGACTCTAAAATAGCTGTGGAACTCTCATAACTGGGAAGGAATTACCCCATGGAGCTGCCATTTCTCTGCACCAACACAGAGATTCTGTGATTCGTTTAGACTGCAGACCTAATGTCAAACTTACAATATAAATAACGTTAGGAGAGATAAATTTCTCCCATGGTTTGTAAGTACTCACTGGGTATTTCTGTAAAGCAGTGTAATGATAAAACAGGCAAAAGCAATGTTTGTTGTTGGGATTAAATGATCTGAGAAGCAATATGGAGCTAAGTGCCTGCTAGCAGAATCCTACTTCCTTCTGCTCTGTTAATGCCTGTAAAGAATTCAGTTTGATGCTGACAAACAGTCCTCCCAGATGATAAGATGTAGTGATAACAAAACTTTCATACTGATAACATAAATAGAAAATGAAAGATAACAAATAAATTCAGGCTTCACATCCAGATTTGATAAACAGCTTCCATAGATTATCTCTGCCTGCTGAAGCCCTGTCTCTCCTGCTGGCACACACTATGTTATCCGAATACCCACCCCTTCATTGCTCAAAAAAATGCAATAATTACAGGATATTATTTCCACTATTCAGAGTCATGAGAGGCGGAAAGACAACCTAGTTTTGTATTCAAGTAAGACGAAAGGCGTTCCTAAATAAGGTTATAACAACTGCACTTTCCTCCTACCTAATATTCACTTTGCCTAATAAATTCAATCTGGATATTCCACTTCTTTATCTAATTTTGTGTTTGTGTACACATATGAGCAAACACCTACCACACAGAAACACCCTACGTTAATAAACTCCAAGAAGTGAAGGAGAAAATCTGGGGGAGGGAACTGTTATCTAACTTACAGTTTTATTCAGTATGCAAAGCATTTTCATAATGATTCATATGGACATTATTAAGAAATCGAAATATTGAATATTAAAGTCAATGAAAGAAAGGAAGGAAATTAAAAGACAGAGACAAGAGAAATGACATGTTTCAAAATTAAATTTAAAAAAAGATTAAAAGTAATTGACACAAAGACCTATAGTACCGGAAAGTTATTTTAGACATAAATCTTTGCAGGATTGAGTTCTCCTACAAACTGTGTGAAACAGCAGATTTCTAGACAACATCTTTCAAAACTCTGGTTTTTAAAAGCCTGCCTAGATTAAATGGACAGGAAGAAAAATTAGATACAGAAGTGAAGGGAATGAAGTGAGAGAATCTGTCAGGCAGAGTTGAATGATTAAATTCTACCACAAAGAGAAGCATTGCATGACGATATGGTTTTGTTTGTCAAGCTACATTAAGGACAAGCCATTTTTGTCACTTGCTAGAATTGAATTTTCCCTTCAACCCCAGGTTTCAGCTTTCTTGTTATGACTTCTTCTGACATCTTATTATGACTTGATAAATTAAGGAATCTCCCATTAGGAAAGCTGCACCTGTTACGGAATGTGCTCCTACCATCACAGAGTCACAGGAACGGGGACAGGGAGGAACATCACAAGCTGAGGGTGTTCAACTTCCCCCTCAAAGCCAGGCTTCTGTCAACGCCAGATCAGGCCAACAGGGCCCTTTTCCAGGTAAACCTCCAGGAGTGGACATTCCACAGCCAGTCCAGAAATTTTGTTTCAATGCACCATTGCTAACACAACAAATTTTTTCTAACGTTCAATCTGAATCTCCCAAGGTGCAGATTCCACTCCTCCTTGTATTCTGAAGTTTATAAACAGAAAAATGCCCTGCATGGAAGACATTTTTCACCTTTCTTCAATAAATAAATAAATTTACTCTATTTGAATGCCTGTAGAACTTAATATGGTGGCCATGGCATTTAACGTCCATGCCTATGTTGTATGGGTAGAAATGCACTTTTCCAGAGGTGGAAAATGTGCTGCTAAAATTATACCATTTTTTTCAAAATTCTCTAAGTCCTTATTTTTTCACATATACAGTAGAGCTGGTTTTGCTAGACAATCTACCAGTTAATCCACTGGCTGGTCTCCAGCCTAATAAAAATGATAATAAAATTTTTATAAGGCTACAAAAGCTGAATTTTTAAAATTTATGCAATGTTTTGCTCATTTTAGAAATCAAATACTTGGTTAGAAAAGGCAAAACATGCCCTGAATTTTGCATAAAGATCATGCCATTCAAAATAATGTATGTAAAACCCATTGTGAGATGACAAGAAAAGGGCAAAGCATTTTCTTAAACATGAAGAGAGTAATTTCCCAAAGTTTATTGTTATAAATGTAGAGCATGCTATAAAGCTGTTGGAGCTGTGGAATAAAAATTTTGTATTTGCAATGGCACTTTTCTTGATTACTGTGGATTAGCATATTTATGAGGTTACTCAGCCTCAGGTTTAAACCCACAAATCAAAGGTTTATATCAGCATGGGTAATGGATTACACAGGAGTCTACGGCCCACGATATCCCAGAGGTATCTGTCTTTCTGAAGATTTATGTATATAATTCCACTTTGTAGAAATTACACTTTCTGATCTTTCGCGTGGTGCTTGGTGATTCCCTTCTTTTGTGTCTAAAGCAACCAAAAGGCAGCATTGTCAGTCAGCAGAGACATTCATTGATGTGTTTTCTTGTTCTCCTCCTCACCTTTTGATAAGGCCGTGAAAGACAGAGGCTCTAATTCCTTGATGTACATGGCAGTGCTACAATGAGAGTAGCAGTCAGTGTGAGCAGGTTTGATGCAATTACTTCTGAGAAGAGGAAAGAATCTGCATTCCAGCAGCCACCCACAGCACAAACACTTGAATTTTGTTCATCCTATGAACAGCACTGGGATAGAACACACATAAGACTTTTAGAAGTATAACTTTCTTCTCCACAAGTGAGTGCTGATGACATTACTGTTAGTGCTAAATACCTACTGACTTCCTTGTGGCTTCAGAAATGCCAGGATTTCAGAGCAGAAGGAGAAGACAAGAAATTGAAATGCGTAGTCCTGCCTCTCAGGAAAGAGCAGCCAAAAGAGAAGTCAGGTGTGTGCCCAAGTGAATCTTTTTGATCATCATTGTGAAATGATGACAAAGGAAGACACCAAAATCTCATTAAACTCTACAGAGAAAATGTTCTTCAGCTTTATTATTATTTCAGTCTTTTACTGAAGATCCCCATCTCTTGGAAAAGAAAACCAAAGTATGCAAAGAAGGCTATGGGAGCTGTTTCCCTGTGCATGAGAATGAAGAGGACACAGAATAACCTACATAATTTAGAAGATCCAACATAAAAAGGTGTGAGGAGAAAACACAAACTGATTAAGCTCCCTGTATAGGATATTTATTTACCTGAAGGGAAAGTGTGAGGGTTCGTATGTAAGGGATGATGTCCACTTATCTATACAAGGGACAAGAATATTCTAACAGATTTTCTGCTGAAAGAACAGACCACATTAATGTGAAAATATGAATTCCTTCAAATAAAGGGGAAGTGGCTGACTCACCTAAAAAACACTGAGCATACCAAGAAAGAAACTATATAACATGTAAGCAAGAAAATGAGTTCTATGTTTTTCCTTGAAGAGGTGATCAAAATGCAAAAAGTGACAACTGAGACTCTTACAAAATAAAATTAAAATTAAATTGTGAGGATTACCACAACACATTGCGATTCAATTTTGTTATGTTAATTTCACTCTCTTTCCTTTAACTTTTATCCGTCATTTGAAACTTCTATTACAGTGCAAGCAGTAATAAATTTGAAAAAAAAAAGCAGATACAACTGTCAGTTTGAGACGTCACTTACCCTCGGAGTACGTTCTGTAGAGTCAGGGTGATGTGTCACTGATACATCACTGAGGATATGCTATCACAATCTAAAGAGTATTTGCAAAAAATGCAGAGAAATGTGTAATGGTAATAAGCAGAAACCTTTTTAACAACTTGCAGGAATTAGGTTGGGAAAGGTGGATGAGTGACTGGGTCTCAGGGAGACTTGCAACGATGTAAAACCAAGGAGCAGGGCCTGCTCGGGTGAAACTGTTTTCCAAGAAACAAGACCTTGCTGACTTTTTGGCAATGACAAACTGGACTACACTGAGAGGAACTGGGAACAGTCATTGCCATGAAACCACAGCGTTTGTAACAGAAGTTTTATAACCGAAATACAGAAATGAGAGTGTAATTATGGAATGTATCACCTAGAGCTGTGATCTGGAGGCTACTGCAGAGCTCAGAATGCGTTCATGGACAAGCAGCAAGGAACTCTGCTCAGATTTATTTTAATTCACAAAGGCCCCATTGTTGAAAAGAAAACAAATATTTAAAGTTGTCGGCAGTGAGTGTACTTTTTATTCTCATTTTTTAAAAACTGGATTTTCTAATATATTTTCCAGAAGCTCTAATTGTTTAATTAGGCTTGTGCAAATCAACAATAACCATTTGTCTGTTGAACAGCTTTAACAAAATCAAAATCCAAAGGAAATAAACACTTTTGCAGCTAGAGCACTTCATGCTTTCAGAGAGAAGAAGGAAAATACTTTTCAAGAGCCCTACATAATTATGATGCTGGCCTGAACCTGTCAAAACATAGGTTGTGCCTTTTCCTTCCTCCTGTTGAGTACTTCATACCAACTTCAGGCAGAAATGTTAAGATCTGCTTTGGGGGGAGATTGTTCAGATATCGAGATTCTTTTCATTCGAGTAGGGACAGAGAGGGTGTCTGCATAGCAGGATTTGATCTCAAAATAGTGAATATCATCTTCTGACAAAACAAGTATGTGAGTCAGGGCAAAGATCCTGCATGCAGAAAACCCACATTCAGAAATATAAACTCAGTTTCTGTTACACAGATGTTTGCTTTGGAATTCTGAAATACCTCATTTGCTGTTCTGAGTCTCTGTGGCAGGGGAGTAAGGCAAAAAGTAGGAAACTCTTTTGCAAGAATAAGTCCAGTAAAGATCAGGTATCTTCCAGCCTTCCTCTATGCTTTAAAAAAATGCTTTCTTCTTTTAACTAAGGAAACATTTTCAAAGCGCAATATGGTAAACTCAAGGGAAACCTTTAAAAAAACTTTGTTTCATAAAAACCAAAGCTACAGAACGTAGCTCTGCATGTCCTGCGTGGACAGCTTAAAGCTTGATTTTAAAAACTCAGCACCTATAAGATTTTTAATAAGAGAACAAGAGAGAAGACCTCAACCCACCAGCTGAGGGAAAGACACACACACAAGTGCCCATATTATCAGACATCACAGAAGGAAACAGAAAAAATTACTTATAAAAGCATCCATTATTCACATTAATTTTAGACAAAATTTCAGAAAAAGTATTGGGTTTTCAGCAGAAAGATAGGAAATTTGAGGTTGCTATTTTCTTCCATAGCTACCAGTTTTCAAAAATTGGCTGAGCTGGCCCAAAAAAACCATCAAACAGTTTTGATGATCCTTTATAAGAAAAAATTACTTTCCTAAATTTTAAAAAATGGAAAAAGGTTCTGCTTTAAAAAAAAGCAAACAAAGAAATTAAGGGAAAACTTGGTTTAACCCTGAAATATTTTTTCTGAAAAGTTTTAGAAATTAAAAAAATGCAGCTTTCTCCAAAAATTTTCCCACAGAATCATAATGTTTGACCAATTCTAATTATTGCACTCTATAAGCCTGAGCAGGCTTTTTTAAGAGGGCAATGAGCAGGGCACAGAGGAACAAATACCTTAAAAGACAATTCAGAGTCTCTGGCTTCAAGTGTAGGAAGGTGTTGAAAAAGTGAAGTTAAGAAATTAGAATCATACTCTTGACTCCCTGCAGGGTGAACTTTTCCCTTACAGATTTTAAAGGTCTCTCTCTTGCCAACAGTCGTATCTAAGAAATATCCTCAGAGTATTCCAGGAAAGATTTTCAGGAGGTTTTCTGGGACAAAAATGCAGCAGAAAGATGTCTTCAACTAAATGTATTGACTACACTTAAAAAGAAGAGTTGGGTTTTCTCCTCAATAAGTACAGAAATTCCCCAGATAATTTCATTTTACCAAACACCCCTTTTTCCAAATGAGAACACACTCACGGTTTTCACTAAGACAAGAACATACCTATAAAAAGTAGAGATTTATATATTTATTATATCTGAGAATGAACATTTAATTGGTTTTTAGCTGCAAGTGAGGGGTTTTTGCAATTATTTTATGCATCTGTAGAGGGCTTAATGCTGATTTATGTTGTTTACGAAATCTTGACTTAGCCTGGTGGGAAACAGCACAACGAAATCACGTGACCATGTTCAAAGGTTACGGGCAATTTCTACAAATGAGATGTTCTACACTGCAAAACTCTTTCCATACAAATCATTCTTAATAATGTTTTTTTAAAAAACACTAAGTTAAAAGTGGTTTATGTAACCAATTGTCTTTTCAAACCTCAACCTAAATCTGTTCAAATTGAAATACAGGAAATTCCATTTAAACATAAGAAATATTTTTTTACTGCAAGGATGATCGAAGCCTGGAGCAGGCTGCTCAGACAGGCTGGGTATTGATTCTCAGTCCTTGGAGATATTCAAAACCTGACTCAACAAAGCCCTGGACAACCTGCTCCAGCTGACCCTGCTTGGAGGGGTCAGACACTCCCCAGATGGTCCTTTCCAACTCCAATCATTCCGTGACTCCACGAGTAAGTATGATTATTTCCCTTCTCACAGCTGTTAGCATGGGTTGTTAGGCCTCTGTGTCAGAAACAAGAGTGAAGACAGAAAAAAGAGTTCTGAAAGATTTAATTTCCTCCCCATTTTTCCAAGGTTGCCAAGTGCAGAGACATCCATGCCAGAAGTTCTTGCTTGAAACAACAAACACTATCTAGTTCAAGGGAAATTTAACCTTCTCCATGTCTTGTACCAAAGAGGTTGATGCTTTTGATTAATTTTAAAGCATAAAATACATCTTGCAAATGTCTGTTTATATCACAAGAAACGAAAAAAGGTACCAATTGATATTTTGATAGAAACTGACTGACATTCAAAGTCACTATGCCAAAAGTTCCTGAAAGAAATGCCCTGATTCTGGTAATGATGACAAATACTTGGAGGGAATTTAATCTACATCTTTACTGTAACACGCTGTTACAGAAGCACCTGATGTTTGGAAAGAGCACTTCTCTGCCTTTGCACTGGGAAGTGGTATCTGCTCTGTGGGACAATACCATCCATTTCATCTTCCAGAGGTTCCTTCCACCTACAACCACTGTGTCAGATAATACAGTAATAAGCCACAATTACTAAAGTTTTAAAATTATCTTAACATTAAAAAAGTTTATTCACTCTTAATTCATACGCTTACAATTTTAGTCTTAAAAATAAACCACAACACCAATTGTTCAAATCTTAATATCCTTCCAAAATGAACCAACTCAAATGAGAGATTTTAAGAGTTCTGAAATTGAAGCTTAATGAATGTATTACCAAAAACGCTTTGTATACCTTTTCAGTCAGAACTAAGTAAAATACAAACTGCTGTCTGTTGTAGTATTTATGTTCTTACCTTGTTTGTTTTTGACTGTTTATTAAGTTTTTCTTTATCGTGACAAAAAATCTTAATGCCAAGGATGAAAACATCTCACTATTCAATCATATCTCTACCATAAATATTTCTACTGCCTTTTTCCCTTAAAATGAAGAAATTATCCTTATTTTCCTTTACACCTTATCTACTAAAAGTCTATCTATAGATTTAGTGACTTTTCAAGGTCACCAAATATTTGTTGTGCTACAATTTAAAAGCCTGATAGGAATCAAAGCTACCAGAACTCAAGTGCAATTTCAGGTCAACTCCTTCTTTACTGAAGGTCTTGATCTGTTTCCTGGCGAGGTCATTATACCAACATTCCATCTGAACACCTCTTAAATATGTTGGGTATGAAATGTAAGAATTTCAATTGAAGTGAAAGGCAAATTACAGCTCTCAAATCAAAGGAAGGATCTTAATAATTTTCCATAATTCTTTCAACACCATTTAGCATAAATGTGTTTTTTACTTTAAAGACAAACTGCCTGACAAATTTCAAGATCAAGTATTTAAGCAACAATTCATCTATTCTTTGGAATCCAAACTTTGAACAGATAAGAAGATATTAAATTTTATTTGAAGAAATTTCAATAAAATTGCACAATATACACCTTAAAAAACCCCAAAACCTAATGTGTTTTCTGTAGTGATAAATAATAGTCCCAATTTCAGACTTTTATCCTACTGAGTATTATTATGTCAAAGTACTTGTGGTTCATCCATAGGCAGAAGTGATCTACTAAAGAACAGAAAATCTCTCAGAAATCTTTCCTGCTGCGGATTGGACTGTCGTAAGAGACCTGATTGTCTGAGAGAGGAGGTCTTGCACATTTGAATTGCAACTGGAGATGTGCTGTGAGGAGCAAAACCTGGGTTCAAAGATGAGGCTGCAGTCTGTAAGCAGATCAACAATAACGAACTGAGACTGGAGTTAAAAACCTGAGTTCTGGAACACTCAAAATTAACTTTCTGAACATGCACTTTGTGTAACCCCCAAAGCACCAGCAGCTCCATCAGCCTGGAAGAATGAGGAACTGTAACAATTTGGCCAAGAGCAGAGCTCTCATCCACCTGTTTGGGAGTAGAAGTCTCACTCGATGGGTCAAGAAACACCTCACACCTGAGTACCTATTTCACATGCAAAACAGCTGGGTTTATATATATTTTTCTATTAAACATCCAAAGGAGAAGCTCACTGTTTTATAAAGAATAAAGATAATAGCTACATAAATGTTACAATATTTAACTTGCTGAAAGAAAAATTGCACCTTTATTTTTTGAAGTCTGTTCCAATGCTGCACTTATGTCATATAACAGAGCTTGGTTTAAAGTATAAGTAGCCATAAAAAGGTGATATGATAATATCTTGTGCTAATGGTGCCATTATCAAGCTATAAAATGATGCCATTATTTTGCCCAACTGTGTGGCTTCATGCCCAAGGCCGTTGTTCCAGCTGGGAAGAACAACTCACAGTAATATGGCATATTATGAAATTTCCCTAAATATGTAAGAGGTTTCATAAATGGAGTGCATTTATGCAAGCCACGCTATTATGTAATAAAACAGTCTCCTGATTTATAACTGAGAGTAGGAAATCATGTCAAACCATCCCTTCCTAGGACTCAAAGAATGACATATACATTTTGAAAGCTAACTGAAATGGAAAAAGAAGTTGATATGGACCTCATCTTCAAATACCTGCTATAAAAATTATTTCCCACACATGCTGGAAGTGAGCCAGCTGTCAGAACTTAGGGTGATAAACCATAAACAGGTCAGTGGTCAAAAACTAAAAATACCTTAAAGCTCTCGAGGCAGACTTTAATGCATAAAAAAAGAGTGATTATAAAAACAGCTAAATATGACATTACAACATTTCTCTACACCTTGAGTCGTGTCTGTTCTATGTACACAAACCATAAGACACCTCTTACTCTGAGCACTCTTGAGAGTCACTGAGCCCCAGCTTTGTCTCGGAAGTTTGCCCTGACAGCCCTGCAATGGCACCTTTACACATTCATTATTAACATCTGGCCAGGTACTGCTTTTGTACTTCAAGCATGATCATTATTCTTCATGCTCACAAATTGAAACTGCAAAGGGAAGAATAATTCTTGGCATCATTCTCACATAAGAGGCAAATCTAAATTATGACATCAGTTGCAGATTGACTCAGTAGTAAATTACCAAATCCAATTTACTCAGGACCTTGTAATTTAGTTTCAATCTAATTTAATTCAATTTTAGTTGTGATATATAAATGTTGATTAGTAGACTATTGCATAAGAATATAAAGCATTTAAATTTCCTAAGTTACTAATATTTAAACTACAGGAGTTTTGGGTGGTTTTTGCGCTTTTTTTCTCAAAGGCCGAACTGAACAATATTAGGAACCATATAAACACTAAAATTACATCTGGTACCCATGCCAATTAACTCTGTATCATAATTTTCTAGAATTCAAATTCTAGAAAATAATTCTCCCTTTGCAAACAAACTGAGCTAGAAATGCACTCCATAATTTATACAGCAGGCCATCCTGACATGGGCTTATCCTTGTGAAAGAAACAGCCACAACCGCTGCTTTTCAGAAGTGAAGGATACTTCTGTGTGAAATTTGGATTTTTTATCATGTGATTATCACTCAGAGACCTTACAGAGTTCTGTGATCTTTTTGCTTTTGAGATCTTCCAGTACTGAGTGACAGCCCAATGAAAGGACACTGTAAAGAACCACACAAACATACACCAAAATGTCAGCTGGTTTTTCCCAAAATTTCCCCATGTTGTACTTACTCGTCTTTACTTCAAAACAGGTGAACAGTGAAAACTGAGCTATTTTCACAAATAAAAAAACATGAAAAGCAAGGATAAACCTATCAGTAACTGTCATTTGCTAATTACATGGCTGTACTTACACTAAAGCTAGAAAGGTTGATTAAAATAATTAATCTGGCAATTTAGTTAGAATTTTATGCTGTAACGTTCACTAAAAAATTAAAAGATGCCATTAAAGCAGTCAAGACACATTGTAAGTTCTCCTCCTGGGACCACCTCCCTTGACTGCTGACAGCCCCCTGCCTAATGCAGCCCAAACACCATCTTCCTCCTGTGTCACTGAGCACGGTGCTGCTCTTCTCCTCCTGTGTCACTGAGCACGGTGCTGCTCTTCTCCTCCTGTGTCACTGAGCACGGTGCTGGCTCTTCCTCTCTGTCACAGGGCATGGTGTTGGCTCACAGATTCTTCTCCCCAGTTGCAGGACTTTGCACTTCCCTTTGCTGACCTCCCTGAGGTCCTTGTCAGCCCATTTCTCCAGCCCCTCCAGGTCCTGCTGGATGGCAGCAGAGTGCCCTGGCAGCTCAGCCTCCTCCTGGTTTTGTGCCAACAGAAAACTTGTCCCATTGTCCAGATGAACACATTCAACCCCATAAGATATTCCACAAATGAGGATTTTACTAACAAACTGTTCCATAGGAACAACCCAAATGCGCAGATTTAATTTAACCTTGGGATAAACAGAACTGTTACAATACGCTGCTCTGGAGTCATTCTGACTTGTATGGGGAAATGAACAAGGAAATGTACGGAAATAATTATGTCTAGGAACATACCTATGTACTCCCTATATATTTCTATATCTAAAGTTACATATATAAATGAAAAGTAAATGGCATCAGGAAAATGCACCCACCAGGCCACATTCAGATTGAGATATCTGTGTCTGCCACTCAGTTTATCTCTTCTCAATTCATTATCTTCCCATGCCTACCACCAATTTCCTGACAATTTCATTTCTAGTACAATAGAATAGGCAAGGGGAAGGTAGTAAATAAAATAGACTTATTATTGTTGAACAAGTTTATTTGAATACTGATGCAGTCCTTGTGAAAAATTAGTCCAGGCTTACAGTTAAATCTGGTTCTGGTGAAAGGATTAGTAAATTCCTACTGCAGAAAACTGATGCTGCTGTGCAGCCTATTTTTATGGTAGTGTGATGAGGAAAAATAGTTTTAAATCTGTAACTTTTAGTGTCATATGAACCTAATTTTTCTGGCAGACATGTCTCATACAAGGTCAGTAAAAAAGCATTTTCTGAAAATGCCTCAGAATGTCCTGCAAGCTTCATAAATCCATACAGTTTAGTTTTTCCTAACTGAACAAACATCTCCTATCTTTTTTCTTGAGAGAATAAAAAGAACAATAATTCTATATACCATTTTTTTCTATTAACTGCACTCAACCCTTTATAAAAGATAATATACCTTTTGTAACATCACAAAGCAAAAATAAGGAGTTCATTATAAAGCAATTTCTGAGCAATCAATATGCAATATTCAGACTACTCATCAGAGCCCCCCAACCACAGGAAGAATTTGTTTTCATTGAGACATGAATATTGAGTTAATGATATGGGTTTGAAAACAAAGCACAGAAGAGACATGAAAAAAATACCCTAAACTAACAGAAGATCTCTAATTCCAAAGCCAAATTTTCTACAAGAACATACAATAATGCTTTAAAAAGCTGAGGTAGAAAGTTTGCATTACACATTTCCCAAGTGAAAGAATTTCTACTCGAATTCAGAGAGTGTGATTTTAAAAAGGCCTTTAGAAGTTAGGGGGAGGAATGGAAAAGCCAGGACTCCAGAGTTGCTCCAGCAGAGCCAAAGCAGCAGATGCTGGACCTGGATGCTGGACCTGGCACTGCCCTGCAGAGCTGCTGAGTGTGGGCACCACCCAGCACAGCAGCTGCTCAAAGGCAGCTTGGATTCCAGCTGAGAGGAGAGCTGAGAAAGAGGAAACTATTTCCTTTTCTTGCCTGTTTACAGTTTTGATTCAGGACAGGCAGGATGTCGCAGTTATTCTTATCAATGGAATAATACTAAAAAATGCTCGTGTTTAACCCCCTTTGCTTGTGGGAAAGGGGAACTCTCTAAAGGAAATGGATAGAAGTGAGACTATTGATGGGATGGGATGAGAAAAAGGCTTCTTTGACATCAAGAAAATAATAAAGACTCTACTTTTTTCTTCAGAAGATTTTCGCATGTAACTTCAGATTAGAAAAAGGAGATCTGTAACTCCATGCAGTACAGTGATGCTTAAACCAGAACAATCACCAATATTCTGTTTGTACAGACAAGGGGTGATTCAAAGCAAAACAAAATAATCAAAAAGGTTATTTTTTTACACTAAACACCTACAACTGCTGTCCAGAAGATTAAAGAGACTCTTGTTTTGGAAGGCAAGCTGACTGATGAAAACAGAAAATTCCTTTGTTCATCCTGCTTCTGAATATTGGAAGGCTTCAGTGAGAGAATAAATGTGTACAGGAATATGGGGCCATAATATTACAGAAAACTGGAATTAGAACAGAGAATTTTAATGCTTAAGCTTTGTTTTGAAAATTTCCTTGATGACTATGAGGTGCCAATAGATCATTCTGACTACTTTGCAAGATGGAACCCAATGGTACAAATGTCTTACACTTGGAATATCTGAAACTGAAAAATAAATTACAGCACTAATTAGGATTTAAAATCCTAATATACACTTTTTAATATACTGCACTCAGTTATATATAACACTATCTATGGTTTTGATCTCAATGAATTTTGGGTCAGTTCAAGGCTCTTCACAAGGTATTTGATATGCATTTCATATCCGCTATCTTTGCAAAAAGAGGGATGAAACAGAGCAACAGTTTACCCTGCCAGGGAGGAAAACTGTCAACATACATGAAACCCAAAATAGACAAGGACATGAGAGAAAAATGTTCTGTTTGAAAGTCACATTTGGTGGAAACAAAACACTCCTTTGTTTATCAAGCACTTTCTTCACAGCTGCACTTTCACTAACCTCAAAACTGATTTTCACCAATACCTAAGTTTAATAGTAGAAATTAATTGGACTTGTAAGCTATTTCAGTTATAAAAATTGCAATCAATAAAATGATAATACTTCTTTTCAACCCTCATAATATTTTTTCTACTTATTTCCATGTCTTTCCTTCCATTACTTTCTTCAGTACAAGAGCAACCTCAGTGTATGACCTGAAGGAGTCTCCACTTCAGTTCTCCTCTTGAAACCTCTCCACTTTAACCTTGGAGAGCTTTGGTTTCTCTTCTGAGTTCTAGTGTGCAGTTCTGAATCGCCTTCAACAACATCCTTATCTTCTCAGAGCGCAGTAATAGCCCAGTGAAGCAAAGATTTTCAAGGAATGATGAAATAGTTTAACTCTGCCTCTGTATATCCTGATGGACACGGTTATCTTTGGTCAGAGGTTAATCAAATATTACCCCTTGCAGCAGTGGGATATTTGGAAGTTAACTCCTCAAAATGTCTGGTGCCTTCTAAAAACAGAAGGGCAGTATAACAGCTTTCATCAGATTAAATATCCATTTTAAAATTTGCTGGAAAACTTGTTTATTTCATGCAAAGACAGATGAAAGTTTACCTACACAGTCATCATAATAGGGGGAAAAGCCCTAAGAAACTGAGAAAAGTAATTAAAGCTATTTCTTCATTCTCAGCAGCATAATAGCTTCTCTTCTTTGAGAATAGGCTTCTTTCCATCATTTACTAAATTATGCTTTTATGCTGACTTGTATAAGGTTTTGACTAATAACTAAAAAATTATTTACCTATTGAGATAAAATAAAGTAAAAATCATAAAGGTAGGTTTGTATGTAGATTTTGCAGTAAACTCCCAGTACACCCTGCCATGGATTCAGCTGCAGAGGACACACAGGCCCACAGAGCTCGAATGATGGTTCTGTGAAGCAAATGAGGGTGGTCCCATTGCATTTCCCCAATGTACATCTTCAGGTGAAGCAACCCCTTGAATTTTCTCCACTGCTTTATAATAGCTGTAAAAAATCTATCCGTATCAGGATATGAAATAAAATCAAAGACAAATAATGGCTGATATCACAATAGTCATTGAGAGCACCCAAATGCCCCAAACTCTTCCAAAAATTAGCACCCAAACATCCAGAGGAATTAAAAATGCTACATAGTTATGATCTGTGGCTTACAGCATTTGGTAAGTGGGAATCACATTTGTGAAGAAGAAGAAGGGGGCAGGACATTAGCAATTATCAACAAAAATACCGAATTGGTTGGAAAAAATTATGACTCCTGCCATAATTTCTTGATTAAATAACAACTTTGGGAATTCCATTAATCTGTTTGATAATAAAATGCCACTCATTTTGTGTCTGCTGGTCAACTACCTTTTAGAGAAACATTAATGTATTAATGTTCATGTTAAGTGGTCAAGACAAAGATTCTCCTTAGCAATATTTTCAGATCAAAGAAATAACTTTGCTACTGAAAGTTCAAAACACTCAGTTGTATTCTAACACAAGTGGCACATTGTATATGAACGTTTATTTTATCTGCATGATTAAACCAAAACCAGAAATGACAGTAACTACTGATTAATTCCTAAAATATTTCACAGAACTAAGACTGCAATGATATAATTAGTCAAAACAAATTCAGTGATATCTCTAACCAGTTCTGAATGCTATTCTTTCATACTTTCTTTCTATTCCTGAAACAAAAGACAAACCCCCCCCACCCACTTTCAGAACAGAAGGTTGTAGCAATTTATCAATTCCCTGAGCAGCAGGGCAAAATAGTCAATTCAATTAAAGCCCATGTACTAGACCAATTGTATTCTCGTTCCTGGTGGAGCAAAGGGCTCAAAGTGTCAACAAACTGGCAGTGAAGGAAGAGTCAATTGGTACAAGACCAATTTCATTTGTTTTTAAAAACGTTCACAGGAAACTTACAAAGCTGCAAATGGACCCGTTTAATCCTCCTTTTGTGAAGCCCATTAACTGCTCTGTAGTAATTACTGCTTAGTTCTAGGAAACTTTTTTTTAATTGTGAATTGTTGCTCCTTCATAAGAACTTCTGAGATAACTGCAAACACTCTTCATGCCCACTACTGTTTTCCCTCTGCAATTCTTCAGGATGGTTTGTAGGACACCCTTCTGTCATATCATGGAAAGGATGATTGCATTCATTTAGCAAGATGTCACCAATGGATTCACTTCATGTTTGTTGTTAAAAATTGTTCACATCAAGAAGGAAAAAAAAAATCATGGAATATTGAAAAAAGAAAATTTTATCACAGAAAACATAACAAAAGCACATCAAGTACAGCAGATGGGACATGTCTGCTTCCCCAAAGGAGAATCAGATCTGTCCAGAGAGGTGGTTCTAGAATTCCTTTCTTAAAACATCTGGTGTCGGAGATTTTAGAAACTGCCTGTGCCACCTTCCCCCTTAGCTTCTCTAAACTGTCTCCCCCTGATATTTAGTCCTGTTTGTTCCTCTTGCTCCCTTTCTCCATCTCCTTCCCCCATCATCACTCAGACTATTTTAGCTCCAGTATCACCCTTTCAAATCTCCTTTTCATTAGATTAACAAGTGAACTCACTTCAGTGTGGTCTCAAGTCATTTTTTCAAAACCTCTTTGCAATTTTTACTCTCCTCTGCACTCTCAAGCTGCAACCAGGAGTAGAGCAAAAGGACTGCTTTAAAAATTCATTTAAAACACTGTTCTTCAAGGCAACTAATCCCGGTTTATGTCTTTGTATGTCTTTTCATTTTGTTCTCTTTGTATCCTGTGTTCCTGTCTGAACACTATTAACACAAGAGGTGTCAGCTTAGCAGTAGAATTTTTAAAGTATAATATTACTTAGCAGGATCATTTAAATAACTTGCTTTCGCTATGTTGTAAGTTTAAAAAGCCTTTAAAAACTGTATTAACATTGTATGTAATTAATAACAATTGAATCTTTCCCTTTACAAACCCTAGAAATGTTATTGCAATGATGTAGCATTTCCCATTATGTCCCTTCTGATAAAAAACACAATTAACCTTAGCACACCTAATATTATATTGTTAGTAAATTGTCACTACTGTATCTTCCGTAATTATCAGTTTAAATTAAAAATACCAAAATAAAAAATTCCTTCCACCACTTTTGCTTGATTACACTACACTGACTGGGGTTAAACAAAGGTAATGTTTAAATATCACAAAAAAACCCCCAACAAAACAGTTCTAAAAATATGAGAAAGAATTTAAGCATAGGTTATTTCAGAAAAATAAAAATTCACACACAAAGTATTTCAGAGACAGCAAATGCAACTGCACTAACTCAGGTTTTGTGCTAATGGAGACAGCATGTGAATGGACCTGAACAGAAAGTGATGCTTTAACACCAGGATATGTTGCAATTTATCACAGAGAATGATAAACCCTGCAAAAACATCCCACAAATGGAACTCCAGTCAATGATCTTACAGAGTATTTGCAAACTCAGGAGTATAAATTCACACTGGAACTCTATCTAGAGTCTAGGCATTACAATGAGGCACCCAGATTTCACTGGTCTGCTTAACAGATTAAATTCTGTTAAATGATAACAGAATGTGAATCTGTCACCTTAAATGAAATCAGTTTATTATTTCAAGCTAAATTGTTAGGAGAATTTTTTAAATTATTATTGAAACAGAAGTCCTGTCCCTTTTCCATCCGGCTACATCAGGTGTAGAATAAGCAGCAGTAAAGCAACTTCCTCAAACTGCACCAGCCAAGCATAAAGAGAAATACAAATGGAATGTGAGGCATCTTAATGGAGTACCCAAAACTGTAATGGTAACAATGGTACTGTGCAATTTAATCTTCCAGCTGCAACAGGATGTTTTGACAGATTAATAACTGTACCCTGCACTGTCATTCTAGGGAAAGATTCAAGCTGAAGCTGAAGAACCATTAGGGTGGCCAGGAGGGGAACGGAAAATGGATCTTAAACGCAAAGAACAGAGCTTGCTCAGCCAGGTGAAAGGCTGACAGGGAATAGGACTGTCCTGTATAAATACAGAAAAGGGAATAAACACTGGGAGGAATGACAGAAAATGGTTGCACAATAACAAGTATGTGTAAACAGAAAGATTACACATGGAAATAAAGGAATTGTGACACTATTTTAAGGTCAAACCGTGAGGAAATCAGTTTTATAAAACAGATAGATGAGGATATGAAAATGTTTGTTTAAAACATTAGGTAACATATCCTGATGATGGAAAAGATTAGTGTCAGCCCCAAGCCTATATAAATTATATGTCAGAAAACCACTTAATTGTTCCATGTGTATTTGCAAGACTTGAAGGCCAGCACATAAAACTTACAGCCCTTCACTTTTTGTAAACTACTATTTACATCAGCAGTTGGTAAAAAGAAGTAAAATTTATTTTAATGAAAATATTAATAACAGAATCAAGTCTTGGATAGAATAAAACCTAGTATGCATGAAAACCAAGGACTGAGAAGTTACTGTTTCCTTCCTTTTCATTAAATTACTTTAGACACACAATTTTAGACATTGTTCAGGTCTAAATAATGACTATGGAAAATTAATCAAAGAAAAGCCAAAATAGGACCAAAGAAAGACAAAGTACTGTCAAAAGAATAAGGTGATTATATCCATATTCAAGATGTTTTCAAGTAGCCCTTATCTATGTGAACTTTAAATAAAATTCAAAGGCAGTGGATGTGAGGAGATGAGTATCAGTCTTTACAATGAAACAAAGATCCAAACATATCAGATTAGTGTAATTTTCCCAGCTCCTCAGGATGCCTCTTCTAGTTAGAATGGAGAAGTGAATTGATTACATTGCAAATAATACAGCTGCAATTGATTTTTCTTCCCCACCACTTGCCTTACCACAGATGAATACAGCTAAAAAGGATTTTCAAACCAAATCAAGTCCTGCGGTTAATGCCCGGAGAATATAAATGAAGTGTTATTAGTTCAGGAAAAAAAAACCCCAAACCAACAACGTAATCATTTTTACAAAAAAACCCCTATCAGCTTACAGTAGTTAATACAGGTATGATGTGAATTAAATAGCTTTTTGCCTTTTCTAATGCCTGAAGGGAGGGCAACAGAGAAGGAAAAATCCATTCTTACTGGTGCACGTGGTCTCAGCCACAAGAGTGCTGACAGCTCTGTGACTCCGGCACGTCTGTGGCTGAATCCTCACCAAAGAGCTGACAAAAGCACTTCAGGATGTCACTGAATGCCTCTGTTTTGGCACGGACACAGTGACACAGTCACACCAGGCTCATGCTAAGGAGTGAACAGTAATACATCCCCAATGAGAAAGCAGAGCCAAGAAGTTCCTTTTAAACCTCTGAATACACATTCTATGAATCCTTTCTCCACTGACATCTCACCTCCCATGCTGCAAAGTCTAACAGTAACAATAAAAACCTGTAAATTTCTACCCTTGTATTTCAGCTTAAATGCAGTTTTACACTACGCCTCCCTTTTATCCTTGCTGCTACTGAAGAATCATAGAATCTTTTAAGTTGGAAAACACCTCTAAGATAATTGGGTTGAACCATTAAGAGATGTACTCCATCCTTGCTCTTTCCAATCTCTAGTCTGGACACACAAGCATGGCCAAATTTTCAATCCAGGAATCATAAGAAATCATGCCAAAAAGGGGGCAAAAAGGAGACTAACCAGATCTTTAAGTAAGATTTTTCTTTACAAAGGCAGATATAAATATTTGGCTCAAAACGCCCAACAGCAGAATAAATACCAAAATAAACTACCTTGTATTTCTATTACACAATTTACTATTTAAACAATTACCTCAAATTTATAATTATTTCCATTATTTTTAAAGCCTTGGGGTTGGAAGTACTCTCAAGGAGAATGCAGTGAATTGCACTGAATCCTTGGTATCGATTTTAATGTCTTCTGTAAATTCACTGAACTCAAACTTTACTATATGGAGAAGTCATTAAGTTTGAATGTTTTAAAGAGAGGGCAAAGAAAGGATGGGTAAGCTGCAGAGAAAATGGAGTCAGAGCCTTCTCAGAGGTGCACAGAAAGAGGATTAATACCATGGACAGAACCTGCAGGATGCAGGAAAGAAAATGATGAGACAAGGATCTGAGCAATCAGACCTGAGTTTGAAGTTTGCCCTGATCTGAGAAGGGAGCTGGACCAGAGACCTTGAGGTTCATCTATAAGCTGTGCTGTGCTTCCCAGAGTCAGGGGTTCTGGCACTTCCACTAGAGATGGCTAATACAAAACTTTATCAGTGAAAATTAGTCATTTCTGTAAACCTCTCGCATGTACACGGCAGAGAATTCCTCAGACGCTACCGCTGAGAATAGAACAAAACCAAAATTACCTTAAATGAAAACAATTCACAGCCTGCACAAAGATGGCATTGGGAGGTGAAGCAGTAATGATGATTCTATACACACACAAACAGCTTTTATTTCACTCATTTGAGAATATCTGACAGCCTGAATGGGTTTTCACTACCTGGCTTCGTAGTTAATATGGCAATTTTAACAAGACTGCAATCTGTAACAATGTCAGTCTTGTGTGTTTTTCTTGTCACTGTAAGGAACAATAATAAAAAGACAAGAAAGTAAAATGAGGACATCATGAAACAAAACTAAAAAAGGAAGGAAAGAAAGACACAAGATTCATCTTCCCCCTTTTTTGTGAAGCATTTTAATGAAAGGCTAGCAATGAAAGATGAAAGTGATGAATAAAAATCATGTAAGATAAATAATAATGTAGGACTAGAATAGAAAAATCTGTAGAGCATGTTGGTCTAAAAATTCATGTTATCAGCTTTACGAATATTTGTGTTCAAACCAAGTATTCTATAACCAGCAGTTCTCACATTTTCACAAGAGATCACGGTGCTCCAGTTCATGCCCACATCTCCCAGCCCATTCCCAACACATCCGCAGCAATATGAGAAACAGAACTTACAGCAATTCTGGATATTTTCCTATTTCTACATGCAAAGAGATTGTATTAATCCTTCTGACAAAACCCCTACTTTGAGGAACTAGGACAAAAATTCAGCTTGGCACTTACTAAACTTTTAACTGATGTAAAATGCAATTGCAAATAGAGATTCGCATTTGTACAGATGTGTTTCTAATGCAAGGCACAGCAAGATTTTTGGATCTCAGTTTTTCTTTTCTAGCGTTAGTTAAAGCTTCTGTCAATAACTTGCAAGAAAACAATATTATCATTAATATATTTTTATTTATCATGCTGGGGAAAGAAAGTGAAAGTAATAGGTCACCTATAACGCCATGTGTACAGGAGGATGAGGGGAAGGTAATGCATTTGATAGCATAAATGTGGAATCAAAGAATGAAGATCATTCTCAAGGATGTTAATCTGGACTTAGTGATATTGAAAAACATTTGGGGTTGTGGTAGATAATCATTGAATTCCCAATGCTGTGATGAAGGGGCTGTGGTACCCCTGGGGGTATAGAGGAAAACAGTGAATGTAGCAAAAAGGAAGGACTGAAGTCTCAAGAAGGAAGAGTAGGAACGGTGGAGCTAAGGCTGCTCTGCTCCCCTCAGCAGCACCGTGTGTCCATGGGGCAGCTGCTGGAAACCAGCCTTTTTCTGCCCCTCAAATACCCATTAACTCCGCATCCAAACAGGTGCACTCACTTGGAAAAGCACCCCCAGTTCTGGCTTCCCCAGTTCCCAAGGGACACTGAAATACTGGAGCGTTCAGAGAAAAGCCCAGATAAAGGTGGTAGAGTATATGGTATCTGCAACACCATCACATCCTTTACAAGAGGAAGCTCTCCTTTCTAGCACAAAATTATATTTCAAGAGTGGCCCAAAGAAAGCTACATTTACCACTAACCAAATGTTTTTAAACAGTGGCAGTCATTGACAGTGAGAACTATTTAGGAGAAATCAAGTGCACAACCCCTTTTCAGAAATATTTAGGCCAAGAGTGGGGGTTTTTTTAATATATGGTCTAGTTCAAACTGCAATTAATTTATGAAAGCCAGTGCTTTAGTTTATGTCTCATTTCAAATTATATTACCAAAGCAGCCCCTTCTGGATTTATCATCTATGAGATGTAACACCTAGGCAGCAATGAAATCAAGTGCTTACATGAAAAAGTAATGACAAGTAACTAATGGACTTAAAGGCAGACTTTAAAAGAAGCAGATGACCTGCAAGCTCTCTACCCTCTTGTTTATTATGCTGATCTGGCTAACTGTGTCTGATAATTGTGTGTACTGTCTCCCTGAAGGCACAAAATATGTTTGTCTAATATAGAGCAAGCAGTTTATGGGGGGTTTTTTTGGTTTTCTTCAAAATACATTAAATTAGCTTTCTGATAATAAAGAATTCAAGAGATTTTTAAAATGGCATCATTATCACAATTTAAAGGTCCTTAAAGCATTTCAAAATAAAACAATCAGCATTTAATAATAAACCCAAACAGAATCATGAGCCTATCATCCCTTTCCACAGCCTGAAGACGTGAGCATTCACACCGTAATCTAACAGAGAGCACAGCAGCTCCCCAGCACCTGCCCAATCATCAGCCAAGTTTGCAGGTCTGAGCTTGTCTTCTTGATAAACAGTTTGTGATTCTACTCAGCTTTGTGCTATTCCTTCTGCGTTTCTCACAAATGCCATTTGTGGACTGTGACTTCCTCACATCTTTACACTGGTTAGCTCAGCTCAAACCATACATGCATCAGTTACTCCATGAGGAACCACAGAATGGTTTTGGATTGTTAAATCCTGGAGCCTACTGAGGAGTATTTTCATGTTGTCATTTCATCACAGAAATTATTACGCTGGCCAAATGGTTAAAAGATTAATATCAAGCTTTTTAAAAAAATAGAGGTCTACATGAAATATCAAAACAAGAAAAATACCTTAAAGAGGTCCTAAAGATCAATATACGGCAATTTGTTTTCCATTCTCAAGGACTGTTTCTGGAAGCAAAGAGGAAGCTCAGCTCCTTCTGTGCATCTGTGACTGCAGCAGCTCTTACACATTAGATGCCACCAAAACTACTGGGTCACTAAAATAAACATTCTTAGGCATGAATGTCTACTTAGTCTGAGCTAGAACTCCCCGCGCTAAGGATGCTGATGACTCCTGAGCTCACTCCTGAGAATAAACACATAAAACAGCCTCAACTTTTGAAGCTTCAGTGCTTTTGGAAAGCTGGGATTTAGAGAGCCCTGCAAACTCAGCCGTAAGCATTCCTACAGCTTTTAGCCATTTTGCCATGGCCCAAAGAACTGAGCTCTGAAGCTCAGCGCAAAACCCCAGAGCCGTATTTGCCGTCAGCGCTGTCAGGGCTGCCGGGCACTGGGAAGTTCTTCCTGCAGGGTCACGGGCTCGGGCAGAGTTCAGCACCACGCACCGGGTGGGTGCAGAGCTCAGAGGCCACGTTCAGCCCCCAGGGCATGGCACAAGAGCCCACACGCCGCTGCTGAGGACAGCCCCATGACAGACGTGAGCACCCGGAGCCAGAGGAGCTGAGGACACCCAAGAGCTGCTCCTCCTACCCCTGAAACTCCTGCCCATGCCAGGACCTCTGTGATGCTGGGGAGGCTGATGAGATTATCACTGCTCAGCAGATGTGGGGGTCTCGAGAAGTCTTCCTCACAAACCCCCTACACTGAAGTTTTCAAACTGATTTCGGGCCACTGACATTTTGTTTACTAAGAAATGCTGAAAAACATAAATTTGGTAAAAATTCAAACTTAAACAAAGATACAAGCAACAGAAACTCTGTACATTGCTCACATTTTTCTACAAAACCTTGATCAGAGAGGGCAACTAAGGTTGTATTAATCCTTCTGACAAAGGAGTTCCTGACAGTCATGATAAATAGTTTGAAAATATCTATTCTCTACCACCAGCTTCCCATTTCCATTCTGATCCCCTATGAGCCAAACATTTACTTTCAAATAATTCTGAAGCCACTGTGTATGACCTTTACAGGCTTCTGCAGTTCAACAAGGCATGGATGTTTTCTTCAGGGAGAATCTTAATATTTCAAAGTGTTTTTTCTTGTTATTGAACAAAAGGTTTCTATACCCCACCATATGTTCCCATCCCAAATCCCAAGATGAATAATTGATTTATTTTCCTATAGCTAATCAAAAGTCCTGAACAAACATAAAGTTACCTGGAAGCAACTTTTTTCTCTTTGCATTCTAAATTTTTCAACTAAAATTTACTTCAGTAAGTATATAAGAGCAATGGAAATGACGGGGAAAAAAATCTCAATATCTACTTGCTAAACATCATAGGGAGATAATTTTTATTAGCAAATACCATATCTACAGATCTCTATTGTGTTATACAACCACTAGCAGATGATGCCTTGGTCTGCCTGGAAAAGAAAGCCCTACACAACTGGCACATCAGTTACACGAGTTCTTATCTCAGACATTCAAATTACACACCAATTAAAACTATGCATCACTGAGGACTAATTATCTCTTAATTAGGTATTTTGGTTCCCTTAAATCATCAGCTGAACTATTAACAGGGCTTCTGCTTTCTCAGAAATGCATCAACTATGTTAAATATTTACAGATATTCTGGTGGCTCGTATTAAGCCTTTTCTAAGGTGATTGGAAAAAGAAAGGTACCAGGAGGAATAATGAATGTAACATTTACATTGATTGGAGTGCTGCAGAAGATGGCCTGATATGGTTGGTAACCTCATTCGGGCGTAGTTTAAGACAAATGTTAACTGTTCTAGTATTATTTAAAGTATAAAAAGGTATAATATAATCATCAGAAAACACCTTCTCAGTTTAGCAACACTTCAGGAATCATGGGAAGCATTTTGGAAAATGCTGTGTTGGATTTGGGCACATCAGGCTTTTGGGGAATATTTTACAGCCTTGGGATTTATTCTCCATAAAAGGAAATAAATTATACATATCACAGATAGTCCATTTTTCAAGGCAAGAACCAGTAGATTTCTGGTAATATATCTGATTACCTAAGAAAGAGAAAAAAGGTAACCATAATTACTGTAGCAGTCCCCATTTGGGTAGTAATTTTCAAGTCCTTTATAAAATGCAATAATTGTACATGTAGCAGACACACCTGTAATAATGTAACTGTGAGTGAGAATTTTAACAATGGTGTTTAATGTGTTGAAAAACAGAACTGAGTTTAACTTTAGATATTAGCAATGAAGAAAATGAAACTTCATGTTGCTGTCCTGATTTCAATTTTAAAATAGTTTTTAATTTCTCCACTTAGAGGAGTTGTTCTTTTTCTAAAAATAACTACAGAGCAAAAAGTCTATTTAACATATTTTAATCATATAAAAAACCAATACTATGGAAGATAAAATGTGAATTTCCAGTCTTCCAAAGCAGTGTAGAGTAATAAATCTCTTGTTATTTGAATCACTTCCTTCTTACATTCACATAGGAACACATTTGCACTTCTTCAGTCTCACAATCCCACCCTCCTGCTTTTGGTTGTGCAATTTCTCTTCCTTCAAAGCCCAGGATTGATATGACCTGATGCATAATGTGAGCACATTAAAGTTAACTTTGGCATCCAGCTTTGTTGAGGAGAATTTTCACAACAGAGTGGAGGATGAGAGAAAACGGCCTCAAGTTGAAAACGGGGATGTTTAGATTGGATATTGGGAAAATGTCTTCACAGAAAGGGCTGTCAAGCATTGGCACAGGCTGCCCAGGGCAGTGGGGGAGTCACCAGCCCTGCAGGCATTTAAAAGCTGGGTAGATGTGGAAGCCGGGGATGTGGTTTAGTGTTGGACTTGGCAGTGTTAGGTTAAAGGTTGGACCAAATGATCTTAAGAGGCCTTTTCCAACCTAAATGATTCTGTTTCTTTGTTTATTATTCTTATTAGTATTAGTATTAGTATTAGTATTAGTATTAGTATTATTATTCCTGACTTTTCATAACTGTCAATATCATCATCCCTATTGAAAACTGAAACTACACATATATGTCCATTTTAAGCTGTACCTCCGTCATCTATAAACAAATCCACTGAGTTTGCTTTCCACTCCTGGGTTTTTTTTCTCTTCTAACAGAATTTCCTGCTCCTTGCAGAATTTTCACTAAATGATACTTCAATAGACTTCCCAGGGTTTTGTTCTTGGGATACTTTCAAACCTTTTTTAAAGAGGGATGTTATATTTACTGTAAGAAAACATCAAAGTCGTTTTGGAAGTTAATGCATCCACTTCATCATCAGTACCTGCTCAGGGTTTCAGGAATTATAGTGTCTTCATACATTGCTATATGCAGTTACTCAGCAGCCTCTATGAAAACCATTAAGGCACTTAGAAATTGAATTGTTCACCATAAATCATAGGGATTAAATTTAGGCATGCAATCACTGCCGGGAGGAGGTTCTGTACAAACACAGATACATGTGAATAAATATGCATTTTCCAAGCAAAGGGTCCGCAATCTTGACCTTAGCAAAACTCTCAAAGGTCTCAAAAACCAAAAAGATCTGATCTTTATTTGTTGATTTAGTAATTAGGTTTGTGATACTGTTGCAACTTCTAATGGCAGTGACTGACAAGTTTCACTTCTTGGCGTTTTTACAACATATAAATCACTCTGAATGTTAAAAATTCAAATGAAGTCCAAAACAAAAACAAAAACGCTGAAATAAATTATGCTACACAGTATATTTTATTACAAGGGTAGATATGCTTCTTGATTTACATTACACTCCTCCTTCAGTTGCTACATGTAGGCTATTAACTGGGGAAAGGAAATCAATTCTGAATCAGGAGCCAGTAAACTGAAAGAACACTAGTTCCAGCTTTAAAAAAAAATCACTTGAAGATTTATATATGAAGTAGTTTTGATTATTTGTTGTGCTACATACAAATAAAATGTAAATCTTCACCATAATTCATTATTCTGTTCTGGTACACAAACTCATCCAGGGTGCCAAAACCAGTTTTCATCAGAAACCACAGTGCAGAAAAAACAGAACCCCAAGCAGGCTTGCTTAAGAATATTAAACTCCTTGTTTTGAACACATCAGGGCATTCTATGTGTACACCAACACCCTGCCTAACTTCACTGCAACAATAATTGTTTTATGCTGTGGAAACAAATTTAACTATGCTATGTTCAAAAATGTATAACAAGGGGTTTTTTTCATTAAACACAAACCTGATTTTGCCAGACAGTGCTTTGCTGCTGAGGCTGAACCTTACAATTTAAACTGACCCTCCCAATTAAAGCTCAACACTTGTGAATCTTTCATTTACACTTTAGGGAAGAAAGGAAATAACTAGCAGAACAGTTATTTTTATCTCCAGATTCAGCTTTAAAATAAGCAGAAGATTTTGCTGCTCAGGAACAAGGTGAGATCAGACTTACAAGTTTGACAGTTATATAGAGACAGAAGTGCAGGAAAAGCAGCTGATCCCAAAGCAGGAATGTCACTGCTGTCCTTAGGGACAGTGATCAGCCAAATAGCCAGGACAGCCTTTTAAGGGTATTTGCTTTCCCATATGCACTCGCTGCTTTTCAGAATATGGGAGCAAATGATGGAAAAAAAGAAAATACATCTGTCACCAGCTTAAATGACAAAAATCCCTTGCCATAAAATTAGTTTCCTGAGACTGAAGAACATGTTGTGACTGCTGTTATTAATATTTGCATAGCTGTCAGAAGCCCAAGCTTTATGACTGCTTACTACTTCAGGGACCATTGACCACTATCTGAGGTGCTGGCTACAGGCTGAGTTACTGCTCTTCAATAAATGTTACAGCTTTCAAATTCCATTACCAGTGGAGGCTGAATTACATCCACTCTCAAAATAAAATAAAAATGAGCAGAAACAAGTTATGGGGCTTTATCACATATTCTGTTCTATCCTAATCTAGCCTATTTTAAGGCAAGAGCATTTTCTCCTGGAGTCCTGTTTAACCAATACATGAGACACAAGACACCTAGAGGGTTGGGACTGTCAAAGGCAGTAGGCATGGTAAGTCTGGATGATAAATCACATCCTCTCACTTGGACACCTCTGTTACCATTAGTTAACAAAGATATTTTATACAGATTTCCTCTGAAAAGATGCATAAACTACTGCTGCTTATGGAAGTCTGGCCAGTTAAGCTTAAGGGTCTTTATCCATCCTTATTTTCCAGCAACTCTGAATTACAGGAAACGGAAAAAAAGTGTGGTATAACCTGTGCCAGTAATTCAGCAGGGAAATATCCAACATCTGTGTGCCAGTGTAGAACTACTACAGACTTCTGAGAAAAAACTGGCACCTGCCCACACTACAGCCAGGTCAGTAGACAACAGCTCTATTTGTGGAAACAGCTCTAAGCTGAAGGTGTCCTACATCACCACCTTTCTAATGGCCCCTTATGCAACTATGTCACTTTTCTGCTGCTCCTTTCCTCAAGGAGGAAGAGATTTTATAGTCAAATAAATTGCTTTTAGCACCAGGACATGTAAATGCAGCGATCTCCCTTGAGGGCTGCAGAGATCGCCCAGCTGCGAGCCCGTGGACAGAAGGGTGTTGGCTGATGGAACTTGCAGGACATTTCAATAGAGAGAGCAGCAGTACAGTGAAACTGAGAATTTCCTACAAAGTTTCTATGTTTGGCAAGCAATTCACTGCTCTCCAGTGCTGAAGAACTTGTGTTCTGAGGTGATTTGGATCACCAGTGACAACCATCACTGCCTAGTTGCTGGTGGGGTTATCACAGACCAGTACACCTTATGGAACTGTTTTTATTGACACCAATTACCACATATCCTTTTTTCAAAGCCAAAACATCATATTTATAAGAGGATATTTTGTGTTAGAGTCACCAGGGATGTATTAACATTTTGGAAAAAAAAATCCAAGCTTGCTGAATAGGTAACATGCATAATAGAACTACCTGCAGGAGCAGCTGTGAGCCATGGATCCAAATAAACAATCACCTGCTGGGATGGACAGTTTTTCCTTATAGTCATGAAAATCTTGGAGATAAATGAATGCAGAAACAGAGATAATAAAGGTGACTTTAACAGAAAATGAAATTAAATATCTTGTATAATGAGGAGAGCAGTAACTTGAACACCCAAATGCTCCCAATGAAAGACCCAAGAAATCTTCGCTCCAGTGCCAGCACAACAGGAGGCACACGAGCAGAGTGGTGAAATGCATACAAATAACACCACTGATAATACCATCAATAACCCAGCTCCAAACGCCAGTTAAAAAGGCAGTAAGGTCATGAGTTCTGCCTCCTTAGGAGCTCATGTTTTAGATGATGTATTCCCGACGAGTTGGGATGAATAATGGAAATACAGCAGACTGGTACTCAGACTGCACTTGAAAAATGCTCCATGTGCTGGAGTACTCAGTCTTCCACAAAAGCATTGTGTAAAGGCTTGTGCCAAATTCCACATTGCTACCTCACTTATAAAAGGAACAGAATACCTCTCAAGGAAGCCACAATCATTTACAGGGTTAAATACAGCCTTTAGTTAACACAAAATATCACTAGGTCTGTACCCAACATGGTATGGCCATGGTAAGGACAGTGAATAGATGAGTATCAACCACTTTTGCCTATTGTGAAGGTGAACTCTGTCATGCTAAGAGAGGCAGATGCAGAAGATCATACCTATTAGAACTGTGAGCCAGTTTAGCACTGGCCTTGGAAACGTCAGCTTCCAGAGTGGAATGATCCATGACTTCCATGACTTCCTTCCTGATTCTCTGAGTCATAGGAGGTTTCATGTACTTTTAAAATTTCTACTATATGCAGAATTTTAAAGTCAACATATAAAACAGAACTTGTTTTCTCTGAAAAGCTCCCTGCTCCATTTATCATTTGAAGATGCTATCTACTGCTAGAGCACCGCACATAAGAAACATATAGGGGTAATGTGAATTTCAGATTGGAAAGAACAAATTACAGCATAGAAAAGGCTGAGACCTAATAATAATCTTGTTCAGTTAGAAAGGCAAGCATAGAGGACAAAATTAAAATCCTAAAATAGTTTCCACAATTGGACCTTAGCGTTCCTTTTTCTCTGCATAAAACTGAGTAACTTAATTACTAGATGAAATAAGATTTTTATGAAAAGTTAGCAGGACAGGAAAGGAATGCAATAGTCAAGAACCACCACCTCTGAGGCAGAATTGTCTAAACTGATGAATTTCAAGGTACCTCAAAATGAAATTAAAAAAAAAAATCTGTGTAACCAAGGCAGACAATGAAAATTCTGATTGAAAAAAAAAAATAAAGGGAAGGTGTAACCAACGATCAGGGATTCCCTCCATCAGGGTGTTAAGCTGCAGTGGAAACAGCAGAGGAAGGAGCTGAGATCTGCCAACATCTGCCACAGAGCCGCACGTCTGAGGAAGGCATCACCCTAATAGCGTTTGTCTTACAATGATGGGACAGCACCTGCCGGGCGTAAAGGTGAGAGGAGAGCGCGATGCATCTACAGCTGCAACTGCTCCATGGATTTGTTCAAGGAGCCTCTTTGGCAGCTGAACTTCTATCCTTAGCAAGTGGGAGAGAGGGTAAAAAACACCCCTCATATGAAGAGTAAAAGCAAGCAGTTAGTCCTCAGGGTTCGTTTGGATTTTTGAATAAACTAGTATATTCACACATGTTAGTAAGCTGCATAAATTCATCCTTTGACACTGTTAATACATATTTACAGGCACTGTTCACGTATGATTAAGACAACTCTACTGAACAAAACAAAAACATTTCTCTGACAGTTTACTCAGAAGATGACTGCTTTAATCCAGGACACTTTAATATATTTGTTTATATTTTCATATTTTTAATTTTTAATTTTT